>CANUEY010004514.1:0-46331 GCA_948099555.1 Croton setiger | reverse complement strand
AATGGTTTTAAAACGGAGTCAATTGAATTTTTGTGGTTTTTGTAAAAACCGGTTCCCGATATGGGTGGCGACTCAAAGAAATTTTTAAGACCGACTAGTTTCGGCAAACAACCAAAAAGGCTTTTATCGCCTAAAGCCCATATTCAGTTTCCGAAAAACCGAACCATTTCAAAAGGAGTTTAACCTTTTTGAAACCAGTTGTTGTCTGAAAGAACTTTTCTTTTTGTAAAAAGAAAATCATAAGAAAACAAACCCGCGCAAGCGAAAAAGCCCTCACTGCACAAAGAGAGGCGGGATTTTGCAAATCCGGTTCGCTGTTGGCGACGTCAACACTATGATTTCAGGTTTTGTTTGGCGACTGACAGCGTCAGTTCCACCTTTTTTCTGCTCAGGTCGGTCAGCTAAAGCTTAGAATCTCTCTCCCTCGCATTGCATCATTCGCTTAATTATTTCATATATATTTATGTTATATGACATGTAAATTATTAATAAGACATGTAATAGTCAGTTTAAAAGTTATAGTGAATAATTTATAACATGTCATATGCATGTGTTGATGTTCGATTTGATTTATTACCAAAAAGCGATAACAAAACAATTTTGGATTGCGTTGTCGAAACTAGTCAGTATGAAAAATAATTTTAGAGTCACCACCCGATTTTAGGACACCAATTTTAATTTTCTTTTGAAAAATGACTCCGTTTCATATTGAAAGTACTAGTCAAAAATTCAAAGTTCTGGATAAAATACAACGATTTAAATTTTACTTAAACTGCTGCCCTACAAAAACCGGCCTCTTAGGTTTGTTTAATTTCCAAAATTTAAGTTTAATTTTATTAAAAAGTCGTTCCGTAATTAAACTAATGATGTTCCTAATTGGCGATTTAAGGTCATTTGCGAAAAAAAAAATTCATTTATTGAAAACAATAAAGTGCCGAAATTAAAAGTGCGGAAAAGATAAATCATTCATATCTAAACCTAATAATTCATTCTCCATTTAAGAGAAAATAATTACAAATTGGTTCTAGAAAATTACATTCTACCCAATTAAGCCCGAATTAAATCCCGAACACCCTAAAATAAGTAAATTAAAACACTTGAAGTAAACATGCAAAATTACGACAAAGTCCTTAAAAATATAGAAAATTGCAAAAAAGTCCCTATTTTATGCAAAATTGTCATTCAACCCCTAAACATGTCATTTATCTAAAGCAATCCACAAAACAAATTAAAAAAGCAAAATTATCAAATAAGAACCTCAATCATGCAAAACTTTAGTTTAGTCCTCCAACTTTATAGAAATTACAGAACTGCCCTAAATTCCAAATTCAATGTTTTTCATTTAATATTATGACAATCTACCCTAAACATGATCTAATTGCAGAAAACATATCGTTATTACAAAACAGTCCTTGTATTTTGTCAAATTACCAAAATAGCCCCTTTATTATTTAAACATCCCATAAAAAAAAAAAAACCATCCATCTCTCTTATGTTGTCACAGCAATTTCAAATGCATGCAACCTATTCCATTCATCTTTTAAACATACACAAACTACCCTGGATAGTTTCCCAAAAATCTCGACACATAAAATAGTAACAAAATGAACGCCATTTTGCAATAGGGATAATTATTTTTGAGTCCCTGAGGTTTGGCCTAATAGACTCGTTGGTCCCTTTATTTTCAAAATTGTATTGACGGGTCCCTAACTTTTTAATAATAGACTCTCAGGTCCTTCCGTCCACTTTGTCCGTTAGTCAACGGAAAAAGTCAACGTTTTTTTTTTCAAAATGACAAAACTATCATTTGGTTTATTTGAATCGAACCGGACTAATTAAACCTAATTTTAAATCAAACCACTGTAAAAATTAAAAATAACCAAACTGGGGCTCGAATCAAAGACCTCAAATATGTTAAAATGAATGATAACGAACTACACCAAGACACCTTTAGTGTGTTGGATTGACGTGATAAGATTTTATTGTGTAAGGCATAACCATTCACCTTTTATGACTATAGCAATTATCTATTCTTTCAATTAAGATTTTATTAAATAATTACATATTTAATTTTTTCATCATCCTAGACAAGTCTGAAGGTTAGAAGAGAAAGTTTAACTTTTCCGGAAAATTTAAAAAGAGTTTACATAAAATTGAGTGTTTATTTGGATAAATTAACAAAAAGTAGAAAAATCATACTTTTTATTTGGAGAAATTAACAAAAATTAGAAAACTCATATTTCTAATTCAATGAAAAATATGAGTTTTCTAATTTTTGTTAATTTGTTCAAATAAAAAATATGAGTTTTCTAATTTTTGTTAATTTCTCCAAATAAAAAGTATGAGTTTTCTAATTTTTGTTAATTTCTCCAAATAAATACTCAATTTTCTGTAAGCTTTTTTTAAATTTTTCGGAAAAGTTAAACTTTCTCTTTTAACCTTCAGACTTGTCTAGGATGATAAAAAAATAAGTATCTAATTATTTAATAAAATTTTAATTGAAAGAATAGATAATTAATATAGTCATAAAATGTGAATGGTTGTGCCTTACACAATAAAAGTTTATCATGTCAGTTTAAGACATTAAAAGTGTTTTGGTGTAGTTGGTTATTAAGCATATTTAAAAGGTTGTAGGTCTTCGGTTCAAACCCCAGCATGATCACTTTTAATTTTTACATTGATTTGATTTAAAATTGAGTTTAATTAGTCCGGTTCGATTCAAATAAACCAAATGGTATTTTTGTCATTTTGAAAAAAAACGTTGACTTTTTTGTTGACTAATGGAAAAAGTTGACGGAAGGACCTGAGAGTCTATTATTAAAAAGTTAGGGACTAGTTAATACAATTTTGAAAATAGAGGGACCTCCGAGTCTATTAGGCCAAACCTCAGGAACCCAATAATAATTATCCCTTAATTTTATCTAATTCTATTTCCAATCACTTTATTTATAGTGATTAATAGATTAACAAAGTTGAATTTTCTACTTTTATCAAAATCAAAGTTCAATTAAATTCAATTCAACTTTGATTTTAGCCAAACAAAATTGAAAATATTTTATAATTCATATCTTTATTTAATTTTTTTAACTGTTAATTAATTTATAAATTTTAACTTATTTTATATTTTATGAAAATATGGTTTTTATTATATTAGACAACTGAACTATGAAAAACAAGAAAAAGTTAATATAAAAATTGCAAACTCGAATTGGAAAAAAAAAAATTAATCGTATAATGTAATCATTCTAGTTTGTGGAGGATTCGAGGAAGAAAAGAACAAAGGGGCCAATATAAGAAACCAAAAAAAAGGGTCCACATTTAGACCAATGATAAAAGGAAGGGCCCAACGGCTCAAAGCATACTCTGTCATCTTATATTGCATGGAAGGAAGCTATATAATTACGGGAACGGCTAGAAGTCTCCAAGAGACCTCTCACCAGCGCTTTATTATTTTATTTTTTTAATATATATTACAAATTAAATATGATAATAAATTGAATAATATATATTTTTTTATCTAATTTATAATACAAAACTAAATTTTAAACATTGTAACGTACTCTGTAAACAATTTATCGGATTATTTTAAAAAGAAAAAAAAAAGAAAATTGGCAAGAAGTCTCGGGTATATATATATATATATCCGTAATAATCACTGTTCAACGGTGTAGAAATGAATCGAAGGGCCAGAATTTTATTACCAAGAAACTGAGATATAGTCTTACATCGAGTATCACGTTCAGCAGAGAAAGAAACCAAAAATTAGATCTCGAGATGTTTTTTTATGAGGTGGATCGTTTTGCATGTGACTTGATACCGTTTTGGACCTTGACTTTGCATAGATTCTTACCCCCACCCATTTACCTACCTAGTAATTAATTAACTTAGCCGTAGCCCCTAAGTAAGATTAGACCTTATAATATGCTTACGATGGATTAATGGATTTACTTTATCTTTATATGATTAGGCCAGCTTGGCTCCATTATGTTACTAGTACTACTACTAGGCATCTACATACAGATTAAAACTAATTCATTGTAATTTCATTTATTTTTTGGGTTAATCATTCATCACGAAAATTAATTACAAAATAATTGCGACTGTGATTTCATAATCTAGGTATCAGGTTTCTATTGAGGTGTGGTTGCATGCCCCATATGACTTTTGTTTTTGTCATCATTCTTTGTCTTTCAATAAATTAAAAATACAGGAAAAATCACTTTCCTCTTTTTTTTTTTCAAAGAATTGTATGTTATTTTACTTTGTTATTAAATTAAACCCGTTATATTAGCCTTATTAAAAGCTAGTTAAGATGTTAATTATGATATAAGCTGGTTTATTATTCTGCTTTCGTGTTAAAAATACGAGTTCTCCATAAAAAAGAAATGGGACATGAGTTTGATAAAAATAAAAAGGGAGAAATTTATATTTTTTTAAAGTAAAGAGTAAATATGAAATTTTTAAAAAAGAGTTGTAATTATTGAATTTAATTTAATCTAAATTCTAAATGATTACTAGAAAAGTTGAAATACAATAATGAATAATGCAAGACATTGGCATTGAAGTGTGTACATTAATGAGAATAATTTGAAATGGTTAATTTGATGAGGAATTACTATTAATAATTGCACTTATTTCTGAATACATCGCATGGGTTGTCCCACTCACTAATGATCTCACTATGACCTGTGACCTTATTCTCCCTATGCAATATATTCAAGCCAATCCAAATTAAATAGTAAAGATTATGAAAATTCCTATGTCTTGCCGTGATTAGAGACATTGATTGGGCGTGAACACACAAAAAGGGAAATTGGGTTCAAACACGACACGAGTGATGACCCCATGTGATGGTGTTAAGGAAAGGACCCCGTGTGTGTGGCTACGGTTGGCGGTTCATTTCTGGTTAATAGCAGACAGACTCCAATAGTAAGATGGGTTTCTTTTTTCTTTTAATTATATTTTGACATTGTCACATGCACTGGGGAATGGTTTTTATTTATTTGGTTAAATGGTCCTACATTTCAACCACCAGGATTGCTTTCGTATCATTGTCAATGGTGGATGCCCAGAAAATCAATTAATTTAAATACTACAATCTTATATGTTCCGACCAATTTCCATTCAAACAATTATTCTTACTAATTAATTAAAATATAAACTTCAAATTCCTTATAAATATGCCAGAAAATACATATAAGTATAAGCAATACCTTAATTTGACAAATTGCTCTCATTTTCTAATTTTTCACTATTTTATATTTTTAGAATTTAATTTTTCAAAAATTGAACTGCCCTTCAATTACACATCTACCTACTTTTTTTTTAAATATTTAATATATATTTTTCATCATTAACCTTATAATTAATGAAGAATATATTTAAATTACAAACAATAGGAATACGATAGTCAAATACTAATAATATCTTCTTCTTTTTTTTACAAAAATGTGAAAGGAGAAGTAGGCTTATTTTTATAGATATTTAAAAAAGTTATAATTTAGAGAAATATCTAATTTTATGCTAATTTATCCCAAATTTTTACATGAGGTTATAACATAAGTAACCTTATTTTCAAAAAGAAAATAAAAAATCAAATTAAACCTTAACAACATTGTATGCTAATAAAAAAAAAGAGTACTACTTTCGGAAAAATTCAATAATATTGATAATTATATTAGAAATAAAAAATAAACATATGTTCTACTAAACTATATTTTGGCATTGCAAGTAGTATGGCTACAAATTTAGAACAAAAAATTTCCCCTTTTCCATTGAAAAAAATAAAATAAAAATGAATTCTACTCGGAAACTAATCGGCAAACAAAATTATTAATTAAAATCTCTTATTCGATATATTTTTTTTCTTTTACAATTTAATTTTTTAACCCCAAATTTCAAACAAATATGAGTAAATAGTGTTGATTTTATTGTTTTCATACTAAATTCGTGAACTTAGGCACTATACTTACTCTAGTACTAGTAGTTAACTTTAAACCGACGAAGATTTTATTTTATGACTCGCGTGCTTAGCATGCTGATTACAGATTATCATACTTGATTGAATCTTATTAAACCGAAGCCTTACTTAATTTTTAATTGTTTCTCTGACCGTACCCGACCACATTTGACCGTTGCTAACGCCGCTAAGCGTTACATAACATCTTCCGTCAAGATCATCAGGTCCAGGAGTGCTTGTCCTTTTGTCGCAGCAGTCCTAAAGCAAAACCAACAACCACAGCAAAAAAAGCACGAACCAAATTCCTCTCTACATGCTTTGAGCTTTATATTTACTGTGTCTCGCGGCAATTTATACTATTTTCTTTCTTCTTCTGCTCTTTCCGCCGAAACCACTTGCATCGCAGAGTAACGAGTAAGTAGCGGAGTGGTAAAATGGAGAGGAAACAGGGGTTCTTTTCGGCGCTAAAAGAGGAAGTTGTTAGAGGTTTATCTCCGGCGAGGTCGAGAGCCAAGAGTCCGGCAAGGAGTGCGTCTCCGATGTCAAGTTTGTTAAGGAGAAGGAAAGGACGAGGACATTATGTGGCGCAGCCGGAGCAGGTGATTATTGCGAGATCGGGAAGCTTGAGACCGGCGGAAGCATTATCACCGTTGAAGGAGGGGCCGGATCAAGACGATGGTGGAGATTCGAGGATAGAAGGGAGGTGGGGACACTGGATGAAGGGACAACTGAGTAGAACACCGTCCGTTGCTTCGTCTAATGCTTGCAAACGGTCCGATCTGAGGTTGTTGTTGGGTGTACTGGGAGCTCCGCTCGCTCCTGTGCACGTTAGCAGTGCTGAGCCTTTACCACACCTCAGCATAAAAGATACTCCAATAGTAAGTCCTCTGCTTCTTTACTTACTTTCACTATGTCTAAATTCTTCATTTTTGTTCTGTTGGTTTGTTCAATCTGATTTTCTTCACTGTTTGTTAAAATTATAAGTTCAAAACAAAACTTAGTATACACATTGTAATGCGTGCTAACTAAAGATAAATTTATCTGTTCTTATTGTCCATTTTAATAGTTTGATCAATGATCAAAATATACCAGAACAACTTTGTCTTCAAGCTTGTTTAAGAGCAAAACTTTGTTTCTTTTTCCTTTTGTCTTTTCAGCTCTCTTTCTCTGCAATAGATAACGATTCTCTTATCTATGTTGGTGGACTGTTTCTGCTTTCTGGGAACACACGCAATATGATTACGCCGGGGTTTTTTGCTTGTAATTGTTGATTAAATGATGTGGTGGAATTTTACACTAATAAATGATGAAATGGAATTTGTTTAATTGCAGAATATGATTGTTATTTAGTGAGCTGAAGAATAAAAATTATTGGTATAGCATGATTATAATGGTATTTTGCCGCATTTACATGTCTGAATGGTCATCCCTGAAATGCTTTTTGCCAAGGACTAAAAGGGGAGGGTATAAATTTAAGCTCTCTCCTTGCAATCTTCTTCTTACCCCCTTCTATTGTATGCATCCCTTGTGGTAATTTTGCTGGGTTTTGATTACAGGAAACTTCGTCTGCTCAGTACATATTGCAGCAGTACACAGCAGCTTCAGGAGGGCAAAGACTTCAAAATTCCATCCACAATGCCTACGCCATGGGAAAGGTAAGGATGATAGCGTCTGAGTTTGAAACAGCCAACAAGGTCACACGGAACCGGAATTCCTCCAAAGCAGCTGAGTCTGGTGGGTTCGTTTTGTGGCAAATGAATCCAGACATGTGGTATGTGGAACTTGCACTTGGTGGCAGCAAGGTCCATGCTGGCTGCAATGGGAAGCTAGTCTGGAGGCACACGCCCTGGCTTGGTGCACATGCTGCAAAAGGCCCTGTTAGACCATTGCGCCGTGCACTTCAGGTGAACCTGCTTTCTCTATTTTGGTTCAAGTTACTACTCAAGATTCACTTCCCTTCTATCTAATTTTATCTGTTTTCTGCTTAGGGTCTTGACCCAAGAACAACTGCGAGCATGTTTACCAATGCAAGATGCATTGGGGAGAAGAAGATAAATGAAGATGATTGCTTTATACTCAAGATATGTGCCGATCCTGCTACTCTGAAGGCTAGGAGTGAAGGACCAGCAGAGATCATAAGACATGTCTTGTTTGGATACTTCAGCCAGAAAACTGGACTTCTTGTTCATTTAGAAGACTCGCATTTGACCCGCATTCAAAATAATGGAGGAGATGCCGTGTACTGGGAAACCACTATCAATTCTTTCCTTGAAGATTATAGACCTGTGGATGGTGTTATGATTGCTCATTCAGGTCGTTCTGTAGTGACCCTTTTCCGGTTTGGAGATACAGCAATGAGCCACACCCGGACCAGAATGGAAGAAGCATGGGCAATCGAGGAAGTAGCATTCAATGTTCCAGGCTTGTCAATGGATTGTTTTATCCCTCCTGCTGAATTAAGATTTGCTTCTATCAGTGAAACTTGTGAGCTTCACCAGAGTCAGAGGGTAAAACCTCCTGTGGCTACTGGGACACATCGCGCCAAAGTTGTTGCATTGGATAGATCTCGGAGCGTTGCTAATAGTAATAATATGTGGAATAGAGATGTTTAGGAAATGGGAAGGGCTTTTGGCGTGTTAATGCACAGCTAGGTTAGGTGTCTAGCTTACTGGACCAACCAATTAGGAAGTGAACTGGTAAAGGGCAGTAGCATAGTTGCTTGCAAAGTTTTGGCATTGAATCAATGTCTCTTTGAAATTTGTAAATAGAGCACAGTTAATTGCATATTTTCCCAGGTTCTGGTTGAATACATGGTATTCTCCGTCAAAGAATTCCGGAATGGGAGAGCTTGGGTTTGTAGTGGGCGATAGAGCTAACAGAGGTTGTTTCTCTCCATTTACCCTGTTGCATGGATGTCTTTCATTAGTGATATCTGAAGTGCATATTTGTTGTAAGGTTTAATCATCTATAAAGCTAGCTATCCAAGTGTAGTGAATCCATAATTTTTCTTTATAAGTTCATTTTGTGAAGGTAAATTAACAAACTGTTACTATTGAAGAAAAATTGCCTTCTTTTTCTTCATTGTTGGTAGAAATGAGAGCTTGTTTTGATATCAGAAGCTTCTTATGCGTGTTGTTGGTGCACATTTGCAAAAATTGCGGAGGGGGACTGGTCAAAGGATTAGGCAGAGTAGGCACACCCCAAGACTTCTTTATTAAGATGTCAAATATAGACTTTGGTTTGGATAGTGCCTTAGTGGGGAGGACCCATCATGTGTTGGAAAGTATAGGTTTTTGGGGGGTTTTCTTGCTTTGCTGTCTGGTTAGATTACCATCTAAAGGTGAAAAATCTCACTCTTATCTTCGTTTCTACAGTTCCTTGTATTCCTTCTCCTCATCATGTGTTCCTCTTTACCTTTTACTTTAACAAATAGTATTTGTAATAGCACTACTGTCTTTGTAATGTAACAAGCCGGACAAAAAAAGAGGGTATGTAAATTTGTGGACTAACTTATTATCGGAATCTTATTTTTTCAAATTGTTTCCACATTATGTTATGGCAACCTAATGTCCATTCTTAGAAGATACTAGGTACTTTTTCCGCGCGTAACAATTGAAAAAAAAAAATTGATAAAATAAATGAAAGAATACATTACTTATTTTTTAAAAGATGAGGAATTTATATTATTTGATCGATGTGTAATACTCAAGGTGTAAGCAATACCATACAGCATGAACAAATGTAATTTGAAGGAAACACTTCCCTAAATCCTTATCATGTCTAGATCTTGCAAGAAAGTCATGACAAACAGAAACACTAATCTTGAGTAAGAAGATGCAGAATTTCCACAAGAATTCTGAGATAGCATTGAATAGACTTGAACTTTATCCAACTCAAATTCAAAGATTACTGTGCTTGAAGTGAATCACATGAACTCAAGATAGCTGAAATTGCACCTACCCACATTCTATTATCTCTCGGAACACATAATATACTATTACTTTTAGCATTATAAAATGAGTTGTTCAAATTACATCATAACCATCACATCTGCAATGTGTGGCGAAACAAAGAGTATACTGGATGAAAATCAACCATTAAAGGCTTGATATAGTTATATTGGTGTAAAGATTAGGACGTTATTTGTACCATTATAGACTTGATTTAGTTGCATTTTAAAGCTATTGAACTGTTAATATAAATATGTATTATTTAGGCCAGGCCCCACGGGACCTTATTGTAAAAGAGTTCAATCAATTGCTTATCAAACAATGATGCAAATAGACATTCCCACTCCAGTAACAACACTTGTTATCTGTTCCTACATATATTAACAAAAACTGAAAACCCATAAGTTCTTCCATTTACCATATTTGATCTTCTCTGAAGCTAAAACCTTCCAGGGAATTTAACAGAAATCAATTAAATACAAATAGAAACTATAAATGAAAATTGAAATTAACCCAATTTGTTACCTCGAAACCTAAGATAAATAAGTTCCAATTTACAGAAATAAAGACATGCATGAGTGAAAATTTAATTTCTTAAAGACTAATGAAGTTAAACTGATTGAGAGAAGCAAATGAAATGCCACTGTAAATCTTTTGTAATGAACTGCCCACACACACTGGCACTACTCCACTTGAATATTTTACACATGCAAACTCATTCACAATGTACCAATTTTATCAAACTTACCTTCCACATTTTAAATAATCCAAGCAGACCAACAGCTTTTGTTAAACTTCTGTTTTTACTTTGGTGTTTGTTAAACCTAACTCTATCTATGGTCAAAGTAATTGAATTTGGTCTTGATTATTAGATAATGATTGCCTACAAATCCGATTAAGGAGAAAATTTTATATCTTCTGAAAAGGGGGAAAAATTTACTAGCTTTTATAAGTAGTTTAGTGGCAGGAAAGATTCTGTCCAACCAAATCCAGATGTATGAATAAGCAATGGTAATTGTTGTGAGTATTCCATCTTTCATGACTAATTAAATCAACTCATTTTGAGACAACATCCCTGCCAATGCTTTAAATCCATTCATTTCAGTTCAAATTACCTTTAGCCTGTCGCTTTGAGATCACACTGATATTAATTTTTAAGATGGATTGTAAGGAAAATTATAACTAATATTAATTTTTTTTAATATTTTGATTCACTGAATACTATTTGTATCATTTTTATACTATATTTTATAGCTATTTTACATATTTATTATTATTATTATTATTATTATTATTTCTTAACTAATTGCTTAGAAAGGAATTTATTTAATTCTATTTCTAAACCGGTTGTTTTAAATAAATTAAGAATATTATCTGACGGTTCAGTAATTCCCAGAAGATTTTTTTTTTTTTAATAAACATTGAAGCTGGTTCACAGATTAGTTAATCGTGTAGCATTGCTTTTTTAAATATAGTTAGAATAGTCAGAGTCTAATAACATAATTTCGTATTATAGACCTAGCATTCATTTAGGTTTAACATGCTTATGTATACAATAGAGTGACTTAATAGAAGCTTCTGTACTAAAAAAAAAAACTAAATATTCTTAAACTTTTTGAACATAAAAATGTAGTTTTAATGTAGAGTAGATTGTGTGTATCTGGTTTTCATCATCATTAACTTGGGAACCAGCACAATTACTTTCCACGCCTACTGGCTACTGTGCAAATTAACAATAAAGAACCAAACGTGCATCCCATTACAGCCCAATGCAAATTTTGGAACTGAACTTCATCAGATGCATCTTTACTAGTACAAATTTTTTAATGCTAATCTCCATTAATGATTACAGATTAAGGTATAATTATATAATTAAGCAGAAGTGAACTTTTTTTAGAACTCCATATATATAGTAGCCGCACATTCTTGAGACCTTAAAAAATGTACTTGAAACTGTTTTTAATATATTTCCAAGCTTCTGTTCTAATGGTGAAGGGAAGGGACCACTTTTGATTCGTCTTCTGGTTAGAAGAGACAGAGTCCCATAATCAAGCTGTGGTCCCTCTTCCCCTTTTTGTAAAAAAAAAAAAAAAAATTGAAGTGGAAGAATCACAGAACATTCTCAGGCTAAAGGTTAAAAGTTTATTTAGTTTATATATATCTGGAATCCATTTTTATGGAAGAAGACTATTCTTTTAACTAGAAAAATGAATTATATCCACCAGGAATGCCATGATCAAGAACTAGGGTTGTATTCTCTCATACAGTATCAGGGTAGGGGCCGTTTGATTCAGTTGATAGTTGATTCATGTAGGAAGGCGTCCAAACCACTTGGGATGCGTCAGCTCGCTAATAGGTTTCAAACGTTTGCATCTTTGGAAGAATTTCTAAAGAAGAATGATGCAATATTAGCAATCCAAAATGAAATGATCAAGGGTTTAAAAATAGTAGCAAAACAAGTAGCGAATCGTAGTTTATATTTAGATTGAAAACAGATTTCAGTCCATAATGTTCATAATTAATGTTTGAATAGTGTAGCATTAACAAATCCAAAACTTATGAGTCGTTTTTACGACCAATCTTAGCTTTAGACAACATAGAAAATAAGGTTTGACAAGAACTGCTTCTTTCATTCTTTGTGTTTAATGCTAAGGAGGCAACCATACTTACTTTCTTGCTTACTTGATCCTTTGCTCTCTCAGATAAGACAAATTAAACAACTTTTGTTCGCAACAAAATGATTAAGAAAGATTGATAAGGACCACTTGCTTTATGATGTGGAATGCACCACCTAATTTCAAAATATTAATAACAATGTTAAATTGTTAATTTCCAATTCTGGCATTAGAAAAAGAAAAAATTGTTTTTATGGTCAGGGAAAAAGCTCAGCATTTTTGAAGCTTCCGTACGCTCCAAAATCATACCATACCCTAATTGGCTTAATTAATCTAATTTTGGGTTGTGGTTAGTGAGTAAACCCTAGAGTTAACTTATATAGCAAACCTACTTAAAATTTGTTCTTTCTCCAAGAAGAAAAGTTTCACTTACTCAAAATATGGTAAATCTTATTATATTTTCATGCGCCGTTCGTTCGGTACCAATCCACCACTTGGCCACTTCATTTCAGTTTCTTTTAATATACCACCAACCCGATCCATTTCAAGAAAATCTAAACTCAACTCTTCAATTCTATGGATTCCCTGAAAAATGAGAGATTAACTTCTAATTCTATCAGCTGCTCCAACCCCAACTGCTTCTTTTGCGCATTGAAAGAGCAAGACTTGCTATTAAAACGAACAGGAATTGCTAGATGTTTCAAGGAATTACCTTTATCAGACAGCCAAGAAAATGTTCTGGTGCTTAGCGGTCTATGGAACATGGCTATGACTCAGCCAAATGATCCAGAGTTCCCATCTCTCGGCATCTTCAGTTGCATGGCAAAGTTAATCCAAAAAGGTACAAATGATAAAAATTGGCTGTTTAAAGATCAAAACATATATATCCCTTATTATGCAGCTCATGTTATTGGCTCTTATACTATGAACAAAGTTGAGTTTGCAGATAAAGCGATCGAATCAGGTGTTATACCTCCATTAATGGAGCTTTTAAGGGGAAAGATTAGCTGGGTAGAGCAAAGGGTTGCTGTGCGTGCGCTTGGTCATTTGGCAAGCTACGAAAGAACATTTCCAGCAGTAGCAATATATGAACAAGAAATGGTCAAATTAGCTATGGAAATATCTTCCACTTGTTTAGATACAATTTATGCTACTTTTGTTAGTATAAAAGATGCAAAGAAGAAAATAAAGTATCATTGTGACTTGCTAACAAGAGGAGTAGGAGGAGTAGATATGGAGAATAGGAAAGCTGAAGAATGGGGTAGTCAACTTCAATGTTGGTCTTTATATCTTTTAAATTGCTTTGCTTGCAAAGAAAGGTGTTTAGATCTAATTTGTAACCAAGCATTTTTACATGATTTGTGTGGAATGTGGGGTGGATTAGTGAATCACTCTTCTCCGGCTGGAGTCGGACTAATTCGAATAGTATGCTATAGTAAATATGGAAGAAAGAAAATTTCAGAGTCCGAGAAAGTTCTAATTAATCTATGTAATCTATCAAGATCGTCGGATGATTGGCAATACATTGGAATTGATTGTCTTCTTTTACTTCTGAAAGATCAAGAAACTAGGTATAAGGTTATAGAAACTGTCACCTCGTTTCTTGTGGATTTGGTTGAACTTAAAAATCTTGGGGATAGGTTAAATGTAGGTGAAGCAATCACAAAAGCTCTTCTTTTAGACTATAAACAAAGAAAGTCAAAGTTACAAAACAACAAGAAAGTTCAAAATGTTTTACAAGAAATATGGGATTTAAAGATTCAGAGGAGAAGAAGAGAGAAATTAACATTATGTGAAGAGAAAATAGAAGAAAGAAGAGTTTTGGTGGATTTGACAAAACAGCAAGGAAACAATTTGTTTTGGTTAGGAGATATAGAAGAAGCAGTAGTGAAGTATAGTGAAGCATTAAATTTATGTCCATTAAAGTTAAGAAAGGAAAGAATGGTTCTTTATAGTAATAGAGCTCAGTGTTACTTGTTACTTAGAGACCCAGATGCTGCCATTAGTGATTCAACTCGAGCTCTTTGCTTATCTTCGCCTCCAAATTCTCATAAGAAAAGCCTTTGGAGAAGATCACAAGCTTATGACATGAAAGGATTGGCTAAAGAAAGCTTACTGGATAGTTTAATGTTTGTTAACGGCTGTATTTTTGACAATGAAACAAGCAAACGTGTGAAAATCCCATACTACGCAGCTCGAATGATCAGCAAACAGATGGATGACACGTGGCTTTTTGCTGATGCCAAGTCAAAGGAAGTAGGTCAAGCACAAGAATTGGAAGAAAACAGTAATTACTTGCAGAAAAATGAGGAGATGATGGAGAAAAAGGGTTTCATTTCTGGTGAAATTATTATAACCTAATAATAATGTTTATTATGTTTGTTTCTAGAATACATGACTAATTAATTATTTGAACATTTTCAGGTCTGTCCACTATAATGGAAGAGAATATGGAAGGAGAAGGAAAAAACAAAATAAAGATGGGTATGACAAGAAAGGGAAAGAATCAATCTTTTGTGTAGGAATGAATCAGAGATGGTAGTCATCTTTTAATTTGCGTTGGAATTTAGAACTTGATGTTGACTTTTTGTAAATTTAAATATGAAAATTAAAAGATTGCGGGAGTGATTAGTGTAAGTGCTTTATTCATATTTTCCAACCAAATCATGGTGTTATTGGACTAATTTAGGCAAAGTAACACCCCCATATATTTGCTCCATCTATGGCCTACAGGCAGTTCAAACCAAAGAATTCTCGGCTCTCTTTGGTCAATAAAATCATCCTAATGAGCGACCCATATATAAATTAATTAGCTAAATTCATTCCAATTTAACTCTAAAGTTTAGGCTGAGACGAATTGAATTTAAATACTTGTTCTCCTGCAATTTAATGTAAAAGATCAATTAAGTGACACACTGATTAATGGGTAATTAACTTATGTTTAAGAAAACATAGTTTGTCCCCTCTTTCTCTTGCTTAAGAATATATAGTCATCCAAAAACACTGAAGAGAATTCGGTCAGTACTGCTCATGTATCGGCAATTAGGCCATTGGTCAAAACTCAAAAAGGAAGGAGAATCTCTATCCTGGCTAATTCCTATTTGTGGGTTGGGCTTAAGAACTTTGTTTCCTTCACTTAGTAGTTGGAACATCCTTGGCCCAATCAAGTTAAGACATAATCCGATTCGATTATGCGGAAAAGGGCCGAGCACAGTGTAGAACGTGGACTGGCAGAAGTGACAGAATTCAATTGAGTTGATTTAAAAACGAAAATACGGATGTTTAAATTAATATTAACATTTTTGAAATGTGCTCGAAGTAAATAAAGTAGAAAGAACTCAAACCAAAATATGTATAATGGCCTTCAAAATGATTGTGATGGCATGCGTTAGCTGAAAATGACATCAGTGAAATCAAAATATAATCTCATAATTAACATAGTCCTAAACCAAGGCATGGTTTAGTTGCTTTGCTAGATATACTCCAAAATTTTTCTTCATTTCTTCTAAAATTCGAGTAACCGTTCTATTATTCTCCTTTCTTTTCAAAAAACATCTGCCAATTATTTATGGTAACATTTTTATCTCCTTAAAAAAAAAGGCATACTTTAATACTTATTTTAAGATCTAAATGTTAATTAGATAAAAAGATAAGAATTAAATAATCAACATTCTGACTAAATTGCATTTCGCCACTTAATATTAGATTAATTTTTCCCTTTTCTTAGATACACCCAATATCAGACATATTATAAATGTTGAGACAAGTATTCATATAATCAATTTATTAATTTGAAACGCAAAATTCATCAACTATTACAATTCAATCACAATTATTATTCAACTTTAAACCCATATAATGGCAAAGTAACACTTTGATCCCGTGACCTTTTGATTTTGGAGGTTTATAAGATTGTACATGGGTTGAGTTTGGATCCAATTCGGCTTAAAATTCTCAACCCAACGACTTGATTTTATATCAAAAAATGAACTGAACCTAACTGAGTCGACTCTACTCAACTAATCGGATAGCATCGGCTCATGGATGGGGTAGGATTAAACTCGAAATCAGACAATGTTCTATTTTAGCAAAATTCGAATAATTTTCGAGAATGAAATTACATAATTTTTATGGGTTGGATCGGTTAGATTATTTAATTTAAAACACAAAACGAATAGAGTAGTTGGATTGGGTTCAATCTGAGAATTGAAAAATTTTCAACCCTTAACTGACCCTACTAACCATCCAACCAAGACTGACCCGACCCTAACCTGATGGATCGGATATGATTGGTGGGTCACTCATCAATTTGCACAACCCTATGCAATACTTAACGATTTTGTCTGAATCATTTGCTTATTAGTTTTTTCTCTAAATGAAAAAAAAAAAAAAAACTTTATCAACATTAAAAATTAGAGAGTAAGTTATATTTTTGATATATTAGACATTTTATTCCTTCTATTTTGAATATTATATTTTCTAATCTTTGTATTCTGTCACTGTTAAACATTTTAATATTTTTGTAAAAAAAAAATTATTAAAATACCAAACTAAAATTTTCTATGACTACCATATTAAATTGAAGCTCAAATTGTTGAAACCTAAATTTAAGTTCAATTCTCGGCGACAAATGAAGTAACTGAATATACTAAATGGAAACTCTCGATGCGGTAATATATTTATTTTCAACATTCGATCACTAAAAATTATCAAAAAATGCATTTGAAAAATCTGGGTTTGGAGAGCTAAAATATTTTCGGAACTTTAATCGGTAAGTGCGGAGTGCTCCATCGACCAATCCAGGCGCGGTTGGTTGCGTTTGATTTGTCTCAATGTCAACTTTTCAATCGTCCAGTGTCGTCATCATCGAAGTTTGGAGGTAGTGGTGGTGGCTGATCAAAGTTTTTGTCGGAATTTTTCCTCCAAAACTAGAAATTTTGATCGGCTGCTATCGTCACCTGTGAGCCCCGATGATGACAGACATCGAACGCTTGGAAAGCTAACTTTGAGACATCCAATGCCACCAACCGCACTCTCCAATCAAAGTTTCAGTAAATTCTGATTTTTCAATCACACTTTTTGAGACTTTTCGGTGATCGAATATTGAAAATAAGTATATTATGAATTCTCGTGTCGAGATTTTCGATTTGGTATACTCACTTGCCCTGTTTGTTGCCAAGAATGGAAGTCAATTTTTGAGTTTGATAATTTTAATTTCGGTGTTTGTGGAAAATTCTAGTTTGATGCTTTAAAATTTTTTTTTATAGAAGGATTAAAATTTTTAACCGTCACAAAATATAAGAATTAAAAGAAATACTAAGAAATACTAAAATATCTAATATACAAAAATAATATGGAAAAATTAAATGAACTTTACATTATTTTTTTTATTTTCATTGGTAAAAAAAGTATTATGAATTTTCAGAATAGTAATAATAATAATAGTAATCCACATAAAAAAAAGGCATGTCGTAAAACCCACGTCATCCGCGTGTCCTATAAATGTTGAAGTTCATTTCATGAATCCAACCTAACCAAGTAAATAGCTGTGCTTGGGGAGAGTAGGTGTTACTGTTACTTCTATATTTCCATTATCAAACTCCGATGAGCTGGTGGTGGGCCGGTGCCATTGGCGCCGCTAAGGTTAAATTGACTCTCTCGGTTTTTACTTACCTAGGCCAGATTCTTTGTCTCTTTATTGTTTTCAATTTCGCTATTTATCTCTGATTGCAGAAGAAATTTGAAGAAGACGATGCACCCAGAAGCTACCAGAGCGTGGCCCTTGTATTGGGCGTTACTGGAATCGTCGGTAACAGTTTAGCAGAGATTCTCCCGCTCTCCGACACTCCCGGCGGCCCGTGGAAAGTTTACGGCGTTGCCCGCCGTCCGCGGCCCAATTGGAACGCCGACCATCCAATTGAATACATCCAGTGTGATATATCAGATGAGGCCGAAACTCAATCCAAACTATCCCGACTTACTGACATCACGCACATCTTCTATGTCAGCTGGGTCAACAGATCATCAGAGGCCGAGAATTGTGAAATCAACGGTCGAATGTTCCAAAACGTCCTTCAAGCCGTCATCCCCAACGCGCCCAATCTCCGCCACATTTGTCTCCAAACCGGAACCAAACATTACTTGGGTCCGTTTGAATCGTTCGGCAAGATCCAGCCGCATGAACCGCCATTCACAGAGGATCTTCCCAGGTTAAACACACCGAATTTTTACTATACTTTAGAGGACATAATGTTCGAGGAGGCAGCAAAAAAGGAGGGATTGACTTGGTCCATACACAGACCGCATCAAATTTTTGGATTCTCTCCTTACAGTTTAATGAATGTTATTGGTACGCTATGTGTGTACGCGGCTATATGCAAACACGAAGGTTCACCTTTGTTATTTCCAGGATCTAAAGCAGCTTGGAATTGTTACACAACCGCATCGGATGCAGATCTGATCGCAGAGCATCAAATTTGGGCGGCGGTAGATCCATACGCAAAGGATGAAGCTTTTAATGTTAACAACGGAGATGTGTTCAGGTGGAAACAATTTTGGCCGGTTCTGGCAGACCAATTTGGGATAGAGAATTATGGATTCAATGAAACAGAGGAAAGAGTGGGTTTGGGTGAGATGATGAAGGGGAAAGAAGGTGTTTGGGAGGAGATAGTGCGAGAGAATCAGTTGCAGGCTACCAGATTGGAGGAGGTGGGTGTTTGGTGGTTTGTGGATTTGATATTGGGCGGCGAGGATGTTCTACCAAGCATGAACAAGAGCAGAGAGTATGGGTTTTTGGGGTTCAGAAATTCAAAGAATTCTTTCATTTCTTGGATAGATAAGGTGAAAGGTTATAAGATTGTTCCTTGATTTTGATTTATGTTGTTTGGTCTTTGAATTAGTTGATTTATGCATGTTTGTTGTTATAAAGGAATCCAATGTTAATGAGAAACATAAAAGCAAATATTTGGCTAGACTGGGTCATGAGATTGGTGGAGCTTTCTCTTCTGTGGCTGTTTATTTTCAAAATGCTTTAATGCATTTGTATTTTGTATCATAATGTTGTTACTTTGAATGATATTGTTGATGGTCATATATAAACTTGACCAATGAAATGTCTGAAAAAGAGTTGGTAATTTCAGTTTATGAGCATCACGGGAAGCTTGAAGAAGGTTAGAAGTAATATAATGGTGATTGTGCTCACACCATCTGCACAATTGGATTTTGCAACATGCTCAATTTAGTTCATTCCAATATGAGATTCATTTACTTTTAACCAAACAAATTGGCTTGCCCTCCCCCAAGGAACTTTAAGTTAAGTTGAGAAACTTGAAATATACATCTATAATTGTAATCTTTGCTTTAATTTTATTAGTTATGATTAGCAAAATCAAAATGCATCATAAATAATACCAATCAACTTCTTTCAATTTTTTTATTTGTCTCATTAAAATTTCCATTACAATACATAATAAACAAACTCTGCCCAAAGCAAAACCCGGCTTCAACTGTTCATAGATTATCCATATAAATATCTTATTAGTTATGACTGACTGTTAGTTTCTGCTCTCTAACTACTGATCATTCCATTTCCTCTACGTTTCCACAATCAAACTCCGATGAGCTGGTGGTGGGCCGGTGCCATAGGCGCTGCCAAGGTAAAAAATCGCTCTCTCTCTCTCTCTCTCGCTTTGTATCTAGATTCTTTGTTTTTATTTTCCTGGGTTTTGTTGGTTCTCTGTAATTGCAGAAGAAATTTGAAGATGACGATGCGCCCAGAAGTTTCCAGAGCGTGGGCCTTGTATTGGGCCTGACTGGAATCGTCGGTAACAGTTTAGCCGAGATTCTCCCGCTATCCGACACTCCAGGCGGTCCGTGGAAAGTTTACGGTGTTGCCCGCCGTCCTCGGCCCAACTGGAACGCCGATCACCCTGTAGAGTATATCCAGTGTGATATATCCGATCAGGCCGAAACTCAATCCAAGCTATCCCCACTTACTGATATCACGCACATCTTCTATGTCAGCTGGGTCAGGCGATCATCGGAGGCCGAGAATTGCGAGATCAACGGTCGAATGTTCCGAAACGTCCTTGACGCCGTCATACCCAACGCACCCAATCTCCGCCACATATGTCTCCAAACCGGAACCAAACATTACCTGGGTTCTTTTGAATCGTTCGGCAAGATTCAGCCGCATGAGCCGCCCTTCTATGAGGATCTTCCCAGGTTAAACACACCAAACTTTTACTATACTTTAGAGGATATATTGTTTGAGGAAGCAGCGAAAAAGGAGGGATTGACTTGGTCTGTACACAGACCGCATAATATTTTTGGATTCTCTCCTTACAGTTTGATGAATGTTATTGGTACGCTTTGTGTGTACGCAGCTATATGCAAACACGAAGGTTTACCTTTGTTATTTCCAGGATCTAAAGCAGCTTGGAATTGCTATTCAATCGCATCGGATGCATATCTGATCGCGGAGCATCAAATTTGGGCGGCTGTGGATCCATACGCAAAGAATGAAGCTTTTAACTGTAACAATGGAGATGTGTTCAGGTGGAAGCAACTTTGGCCGGTTTTGGCAGAGCAATTTGGGATAGAGGATTATGGGTTCAATGAAACAGAGGAAAGAGTGGGTTTGACGGGGATGATGAAGGGTAAAGAAGGTGTTTGGGAAGAGATAATTAGAGAGAATCAGTTGCAGGCTACCAAATTGGAGGAGGTGGGTAGTTGGTGGTTTGTGGATGTGATATTGACGGTTGATGATATGTTACAGAGCATGAACAAGAGCAGAGAACATGGATTTTTGGGGTTCAGAAATTCCAAGAATTCTTTCATTTCTTGGATAGATAAAATGAAGGGATACAAAATTGTGCCTTGATTGTGATTTGTGGGATCCTTAGCATTGCAGATTTCTTGTTCCAAAATAAAATTCCAGTACAATCTTTTGTTGTGTTTGTTGAATAGAATGTTTGTAGTATCAGTTTCATTTCATATGATTGAAAATGTTCAATGCATTAGTTGTGGTTCTATTTTTCCTTTTTTACCTGCAATGATTTATTTAGCTTGTTTCTTGAACTATGAGACCACAAAGTGAAAACTGAGTTGAGAAAAAAGCAGGAAAATTGTTCCAAATGTTTTTGTTAATAATACCAGCAGATGCACAACGAGGGGAACCTCGTGCACCAAACCCAAGTCTTGGTTTCGTCATGCTTTTGATGAAATTGAACACCAACCACATCATCAACCACCACCTCCTCTAGACGAGTTGCGCCATCAGAGGAAAGCCCATTTGACGGGGACCTCTATTAGCACCAACGGTTACTGGAAACACCAAAAATCCTAAGTTTTTCTTAAAGAACCTGATATCTTTAAATGGTTTAAAAATGAGCTTCCAATAGTCGGACAACCAATATGAGGACACGAATGACCTTCTCAAGCGAATATGAGTCTTTTGGCACCAATACCATGATCCGAACAATTCAAATGCGTAATATGAGGTTTCTGGTTGTTGAACGAAAAATGGAAACTAGGTTATGTAATCCTCATATCTAGAGTTTTAATTTCATATGTTCACTTGTGAGATTTACCAATGGAAATGGAAACGGAGTTGTGACCTAATAATTTCAAGTTTGGTCCTTCGAACTTCGTGTTGATGATAATCAAACTTACAATTTGGTCCTTGAACTCATGAAAACAGTGCACTTTGGTCTAAAAAACAACATTTTGGTCATTGAAGTTTAAGTTTTGTTTTTGTTTACTTTCATTGAAATAACGTCGTTTTGATTTTATTTCTTTTCCGTCTTACGTTTCTTCATTTGAGTCTGTTTTCTTGTGGATGAAGGGTGCGTTGTACGAGGCCCAATTTTGCTCATTTAATGGGTCTAGAGCTGACAAAATTGGGCCAATTACTCTTAGTTTTGCTGGTAGTCTTCGATCTCCGTTGGTTAGTTGGATTGCTAAGGTTCGTTATTTCAGCAAGCTCCCCTTTCTGACCATTAAACTCCAATTTCGAGTTGCCGGCTTGAGCACTGAGAGAAAATGGTTCTTACTAATTTCAATGGAGCTGGTGTCGGATTTGGTATGGCAGGCACTTTGTAGAATGCGTTTAGATATATAGCAGGTTGTGCTTTTTTATATGCGAATTTTGATTTCAGGTTTTGGCGTCGGATGTGGTTTCGGCGTGGGATGGGGTTTTGGAGGTCAGATTTATTTTCAGCCCTTGCTACAGATGCTACCTTAATTAATTTTTATAATTTGAAAAGCCCAGCCTCTCAGCTAACCCATTTTTATATTTTGATACTAATTTCTCTTATCGGAGCGATCATTAATGAAAATTTTTGATTCTGCTGATATTAAAACTATTTCTGGTTTAGCTTTTGCTTGATTGCTGATCCTTTTGGAAAACAATCATTTTGATTAGATAAGTTAAAGAAATTACTATCCATTTTTATGAATTCCTCTTGTTTTTGCTTAGTTTGTGATAATTTGTACGTGATAATGTGGATGGGTTTTAGCTGAGTTTATTTATTTCCAATTTTAAGATGTTGGGTTTTGTAGCCTTATAAGTATGAATAATTTTTCATTTCCAAATTTCAGATGCTGGGGTTTTGTAGGGGAGGAGTAATTTTGTTGGTGTTTTCCAAAAGTATATATTTGAAAAAAGCATCATTGCCTCTTTGGAGAAAGAAAGCTACTGTATTCTTTGATTGATTTAGACTTCAAATGGTTATAATGTTTGGGTCCACTTATTGATCAGCATTAGCTGCATTTCTTGCATCTTTTTCATCAGATATTAATGTTTAAAAGGAACTTGTGTTCTCATGTAATCTGCTATGTGTTTTCCTGGTAACAATTAGAGTTCATGAGGATGGATACATAGATATACAGAGAATGGTTGAGGGTCAGAGACGGTTAGGAGCTAGGGAAGGGAGGAGAAGTGCAATGAATAATTTATCCCATGCTATAGTTTGTGGTTATAGTTAAGAAAGATTAGAAACAAGCATGCTTAACCTGAATTCAAAAGTTCTTTCGATTTCGTACTGTAGATTAATTTGCTGCTTTTTCTTTCTATTGAAGTTTGGTAAATATGAGCTATCTTCTACTTAAATTATATATAACATCTTCTAAAGTTCGTCCAAGTTTGATTACTAACTTGTGAGAACCGTATATGATAAGTTTGATGTTTGCATGGTGTAGGTGTGCCTTTGAATATCTTGGGTATGGGTGCAGGTACTTCCCAACTTATGTGCTCAAAGCCAAATCTCCAATTAAGCTGTTGTGTGAAATTTTAGATAATGAATGTTTTACAACCATATATTTCTAATGTAAATGCTCAAATCATAACTTGGAATCCAACATCTGTTTTATCATAGGCGGTGGTTGTGGAGTTGGCCTGGGCCTAGGATGGGGCTTTGGAACTGCCTTTGGTAGTCAGTACAGATCATCAACTGTAACATTCGAAGGAATGGAGTTTAACAAAAAGGAAGATGGTGATGGTGGCGATTCTAAAGATCTGTTGAAAGGCACACTAAAACGTGCTTCGCAATAGTGTATATATTCATGTGTTGACTGCATGTTCTGGGAATTTTGGATTCAAATTATGGGCAATTCACATGATTGTTTTTTGTATCTATTGTTCATTTCCAGGATCCCATCATTCATCCAGCAGATATTAACATAAAGATAGTATGCCGGTTATAAGTCGAAGCATCCACAAACAACTTATTATAACTCAAGTTTCTGAACTTGGCATCTCATTCGTTCTTTAGTCTTTGGGACCTCTTCAACTATTTTTTGGCCAATTTTACGTTTTGAACTAGGATTGTATGATGTGATAATTTGCTTGCGCGGTTTAAAATGAATGCAGAGTAGTGCATTCTCAAGCACAAAACTCTGATTCATAAATGAACTGCTTGTCCCAAAAAAACCTGTCCCAATCCTAACAAGGCCCAATTTTGCGAGTAATCATATACTTCCTGCCTCTACCTACTTCAAACCATCTTTTGTTTGGTCAGAAGCACGTGATTCACCATACTCCTTAGTTAGGAGCCCGCGTGACCAACAAGGTTTCATTTTCGATCGAACCCATTAATTTTCACTAAAAGCATATATATATATATATATATATATATATATATATATATATATATATATATATAAGTAAATAAAACACCAAAATTTCATCACCAGAGTTGACAGAGAGAGAGCCAAACATCAAACATGGCCTCTAACCAGCGAGTTTTCACTCTTTCACAGGTTGCCCAACACAAATCCAACAAAGATTGCTGGCTTGTCATTGATGGCAGAGTAATTAATTTCCTAGCTCTATACTAGTCAATAAATGCACTTCTTTCTTTATACTTGCGTATATCATTACTCATTCAGCTGTATTATCAGGTAATTGACGCGACAAAGTTCCTGGAAGAGCATCCTGGCGGAGAAGAGGTGCTGTTAGAGTCAGCAGGAAAGGATGCTTCTAAAGAATTCAAAGACATCGGACACAGCAACGCTGCTCAAAAGTTGCTGCTCAAATACCAGGTTGGTGTTCTTCCTGGTTATACCTTCAAAGACGGAGACACCAAGGATTCTTCATTTAACAAACGCAAGGAAATGAGTGCTTTTGTTATCAAGGAAGATGGGCTGCCTAAGTATTCTACTTTTCTTGAATTCTTCGTGCCGATTTTGGTTGCCGCTTCTTACTTCAGTTACAGATACCTTACCAAGATTGCCATTTAGACCACACTCCATTCATAAATGATGGGTTATTTACCCTCTTTTGTCATATCTCCACATGTTTGCTCTTCCGTTTCTGTTGTTATCTTTCACATGAGAGAACTGTATTCTACTGTTCTTTTCAAGTAACTAAGTTTCTCATAATGGTTCGGTCTTCCATTAACCATAAATCCACAGAAAATTAATAATAAGTCAAAACTATTCACTAATCAGCTCGCACTAAAATCTGATGCAATCCAAAGAATTGAAGGCAAAAGAATCAATTTAACAGCTGCTTCCACAATGCAGAGAAATACCTTTGCAACTATATCATATCTAATTATCTATTAGAGTTGTTCATTTACAATTGAATGAATATAAGATTATAAAGATCCAATCCAACATACAACATTCATCTCTATCAATTACGGATATAATAATAATGGAAACCAAATTCTGAACATGGAAAGAATGGTTATACTATCGTAGTGCGACGAAGAGGCAAAAGTGGCTTCAGGAAATAAGATTCCATCAGAAGATCCCAATTTCTTGGCCCACTCTAACAACAATACAAGTATACAACATAGGAGACACCAAAATTTGAGTGGAAATGAGGGTATTGGTGGATAACCTGATGGAAAAAGGCAAAGGTTTGTTGTATGCAACAGAGTGATTCTGTACATAAATAATAAAAACTGGAATGTCCTTAAAAGCCACTTCCTTCCCTTTGTCTGGATCTTGCGACTAGAACACTGCCATGTCTTCCATTCTACTGCTGTAGAATGCAGGTTGAAGATTGGACAGCTGCTTACATTGCATGTACTGCGATTAACACTGCAGAGAGAACCAACCCACTAGAATCAGAATGCATCAACCAGAGAAACGCACATCAAGTTCTCATCACTCATAATGTTCCCTTTATCCTTTGGTATTTACTTTTTTTCTTTTATTTTTTATTTGGTGTTAGTCGGGGGCTGGTTGAAACTCAGTAGCATCATACATTACAAGACAAATAGTGAACCAGCTTCTTTGAATGCCAATCACATAACCAATGAATCAAAACAAATTATCACATTCATTTGGTGTGCATATTAAAAAACAGAAGTGTGTAATCTTGGTTCAGTTTATAGTAATCTTCAAAAGACAAATCAGCAAAAAAATTTAAATATGTTCACTAGGGAACACTAGAGAAGTTAATTCCTATTTCCACGATATAAATCCAAAATGCAGATCTATATTTACAATTTCACCTCAATTTATTATTTTTATTCATCATAAACAATCTAGAGAACAATTATAAATAATTAGTAATTTTAACACTATCATGGGTTCTCAGTCATTATATTTTTTAATTTGCTATTAAATCAATCCAATTGTGATTGGTTTTAAAGAGAAGTTCTTCACATCTTCCAAATAAGCTTTTGAGCAAGTAATCCAAATCGCTATAAAAAAGGAGACAAGGTAACTGATATGGGTTTACATGTCTGATAATGTACTATTTTGATGACACTAGTCTCAAGAATCCTATTGGGATTCTTATAGAGAAATCCGCACTAACTTTATGCCATAAGAAATCTTTTAGCACCAAACTTGAAAGAGACTATAATTAAGACCACTCATAATCCAGTGCACATGAAGTAATACCAAGAATTGCTCATGAAGCAACCAGAAATGAGATTGACTTTAAACCAACCAAATCAAACATGCAAAAGCTACCTAATAACATTCAGTTGCTTACAGGCGTACACTGGTTCTTAAATTGTAAAAGCAATTTTTAGACCACCATAAATATTGGCAGAGTTTAAGTCAATAGAGAAGGTTGAAGATTATTCACTGCACCTCTGGTCTAGACACACTTCTTCATCAGCTACTATGATATAACTACTATGTATGAAATGTTGAGCTTCTCAAAGGGAGCAATTATAGATGAAATAAAATGCCAGAAAAACCTCTTTTGTAAGAAGGAAAGAGATGTTGCCCATAGAAAATACTAAACCTTATTACATAGGATATTCAGACAAGAAGCACAGTGCTCCAGACATGCATTCCCATGTCATACACTTGTTATCAATTATCACTTCACTAGCTTCAAACAGTTATGCTAATGGCAAATGCCTTTGAAAATTGGAATGTACAGAGGGATGACAGAAGATAAAATCCTATTCTTGTAACTTGTAAGCATCTCATACCAAGTTCTGACAACCTATCATGCTTTTGTAATTGCATTTTGCACATATAGAAATGAATGGATATGGTTCCTTAGTCCAGAAGGCAGAAACAACACATAATTTTAGCTGTTAACTGATCAACTACTCAGCATATTCCCCAGTTATTCCTGTCTGTTCATTGCAGCCAACTGATAGGAGTGCATATTTAAAGCAACGTGGAAATTATCCCATATAAAATTACTAAATGGCATGTGCAGGTAGTGCACAATTGCATATGATGCATGTCATTGCCACACCATTTCATTTAAACACCATGTTAAGATTTGTTACCTACCTAATTTTTTATAATAAGCAATTACAAATTACTACTTCAGTATATTGCTAATAGTTAACTTATGGCTACTCATTATTGTAATGCTTCATATATTCTACTTAGCATACTACTAGCACTACAAAAGCAAACAAGAACCAAGCATGGCTTGATGTGATCTTAAAAGAGAAGTTACAACAAAGTCTTTGAGTACTCACCAATTAAGCAAAGGAGAAGAACTATCCACATGACCATTTTAACAGGTCGACTATATTGCATTTGATACTGAGAACGTTGAAGTTGTCTATGTAAAACTCCATACCAGCCATACAGTTGCTTATTGTAACATTCATCACAACCATTCAGGCAGCTCTTACTTTTCTCATAACAGACATGAATACCCTGTAGTAATATTAAAAAAAGAAAAAAAAAAAGAGTAACAATTAGTAACACTGAGTAAAAAAAACCAATAAGCGAATTCTCATAACATATTCAAATGTAGCCATGTATCATAACCACCCACCCTGGTCAACTGTGATGACTGCAATGCTGCAGTATCAGATTCTTGATTACTATCCACAACCTTGGATTTCCTAATACCATTCTTTGGACGCGTAAATTTAGACGGATACTTCAGAGAAGTTAAATATCCTGACACACTAGGTACCTTATGTGGGGGTTGGATGGATTGCTCATTAGAACAATTCGCTTGACAGCTAACTTCATCAATAGCAATACTCCAAGCACCAATGTCAGCAACAGCACTAGCTGTCCTCCTATGCCCCTGAGATTTCTCATCCCTAGCCTCCAATGAATCCCAATTGATTGGATGGTCCAACTTAGTCAAACAATCAGAGGCCAGTTCTTCTCTTGTTCTTTGTGGATGTTCAATGTCTGTGATTTGATTTTCCATTACAAATGCTGAAGGCCCGGACAAGAACAATTCAAGTTCATCACACTCGCCTTCATCTAACTGAACCCATGGTGATGATGGCTTCCCCTCCAAAACAGAAGATTCCTGTAATGAATGTTCAATTTTGGAAATTTTGGAATCAATTGCCACAATAAATTCTCGATGTCTGTCTCTTGAATCATCATTGAAGCTTTTGTTGTAACTCAACCTAACAGCACGTTCAAATTCCTCTAACTGCATTCTCAGCCAGAAATCAAATTAAATTACTGTAAGCTGGTAAAAGAATCAAATATTTAGCACAGGCATGCACAAGGAGGAGGAGAAATCACCTGCCATTTGGTGGTGCCGAGGGTAGTTTGTAGGTCCCGGCGGAGCTCCTCAGAGTTCCAAATGCTTGAAATGTCTTTCTTTGCGTGCATCCATGTTCTATATGTCGATTCCATCCTGCAAATAGGGTAGAAAGCAACATTAGGAAAACATAAAGAAAAGCTCATGCCCCATTTGTTCCTCAACAAATCATATTTTGCAGCCAATTAATCTGAACAATTTTAGATGTCATAATCCAAAAGTCTCGTTTTCTGAATCTGACACCCAATCCAAAACGTGCAATACGGCAAAAAAAAAAAAAAAAAATTCGGGGTACCTGTCCGCTGATTCTTGAACTTCCTCCGCCGCAGAGAAGAAAGGATCCTTCTCCCACCGATCAAAACTCGAAGCCATTTAATACCGGTAAATCAGAATTAAATTAATTTCCACCAAATCAATTTTTAAAAAAAAAAAAAAGTGCAAGGAGAAGGAAAAGACAGAAGAATCAAGAAACCCAGTTCATAGATTCTCCACCTCAAACGACATTGCAATCGCAGATCCAAATGGACCTGAGATTACAAAGTAAAATAAAAAGGGAGAGATGGAGAGGTTTTTGTGTATTTTCCAATTTGATCGGCAAAATCTGCGATAAAAGCTCTAGTAGTTTAGTAATGTCGAGAAGAAGGGTCACAGCAGCCACATGATTTTCATAATTAAATTGAATCTTCGATTAGACTATAAAATATCAGTTCGGACTTCAAAGGAGTATTATACGTCTTCTATTTCTAACATTTACTACGACGGCGTTTTAACTGCGATGTCAACAAATTAAGGTAACAGTTAGAGTTGTGGTCAAAATTAGTGTACCATTTGTAGTGGCACGACTTTTCTCTATTAAACGTCAAGGAAACCCTTCCATCTAGAGGTGTACAAGATTCGAGCTGGGCCAGTTCTGTTTAAGGTCCCGGCAATTCAAGGTTCATGGTAGTGATGAAACTTAACTGAACAGTGGTCTTGGCAATTTAAGACACGACGGTTCACGGAACATGACATGTCAGTGATTCGGACAATTTCTAATGGTTTGAGTGATTTTTTGATAATTTGATATTTTCGAAAGATTGAACCAACGATTTAGACAGCAGGTCGAACAGTTTTTAGACGATTGCGATTCGTCATAATTACAATTCAATATTTTCATAAAATTGAACCAGACTAAAAGACAGACAATTTCAAATCGGTCCATTGCAGTTTGAGTTTGGGCGATTTAGTCCTAGTTAGCCGCCATGGTTCAAACGGGACAAATTTATTGTTTGCCACATCTACTTCCATCACTATATTTCCATTATTTGAGTCGTACACATTTTTTTCTTTCCTAACTAATCAAAAAAAAAAACCCCTTTTTATGGTGTTGCTCATTGCAAGCAAGAGCTCCCACTATTTGGACAGAGAAGGTAGTTGATCTATCAGCCTCCTATTTATATTTATGAAAATTAACTATTTGGTTATATTATTGTTTAATCATTTGATTTTAACATAATTATATAAAATTTCTTAATATTTATTATACTATTATGATTTTGTCCATATTTTTTGAAATATTTCATGAGAATTAAAAAAAAAAAACTGATGAAATATTTCTAAAAACTAATCGAAATAATAATAATAATGTAATAATATCATAAACAAATTAGAAATTTGTCATAAACGTTTAAATAGCTAATAATATTTATATTTTTTAAGTATCATAAACAAATGATTAACCTATTATCAATTCATGATTTTTTTTTAAATCTGTCAAGTCTTTGAGGTTTTTGTCCTATTTAATTTGGACCTGATCTTTGTTTCGCATTTAATAATGGTGGCAGAGTCTCCCAACAAGAATAACTGCATATGGTTGATCTCAAACTAAAAATCTTCTTAAGCAAATATAAGCTAACTTACTACTTGAACTAACAATCATTATATCGCTCTTTGAATTTTTTTTCTTGTGAAGTGGTTATATTTCTCTAATAAAAACTTTGTTGTAATTATTTTTTAATATTTCCATTTATAACTTATATAAGACATCCTTTTAAAAAAATAAAAAAAGGTTAGGTAAGATTTTTTTTAATAAAATTAAAATCATATTGAGGGTGAAATTTTCTTTCGGTTATTTGTAAAACAGCCTCTGATACAGACCGTGACTTTGTGAACCGGCCGGCTTCTTTTCTAAATCTGGCTCCTGGATTCTGGGTCTGGGGCATTAATTTATATGCGAGCATGAAAGAGGGAAAAACACAATTTAGCGGGAGAAAAGTGTAATTTATAGAATAGAAAGGGTAAATCCAAATCTTCCAAATGAAATTTTACACACAAGAGAAGGGTGGGGGCAGCCGGGCAGGGTTTAATAACAGTCTGGTTTGAAAACGCAGCCACCATGAATGAAAGCCAACTGCTATGCGATGCGTCCACGAATGGTGACATAGACAAAGTTAGAGCTCTCATAAGCTCCGGAGCTGATGCTTCCTACTTCGATAACGATGGCTTTACTCCGCTCATGCACGCGGCCAAGCTCGGCCATGCAGCCGTCGTCAAGGTCCTTCTCGAAGCCGGTGCCCCTTGGAATGCGCTCTCTCCTTCTAATCTCTCTGCTGGAGATTTAGCTATGGAGGCAGGTCATCAGGAGGCCTTCGATGTTCTCCTCAATGCTGGTACGTTCATAATATCGAATCATTCACTGTCATTCAATTGATCAATTCATTTACCAGGGCCCATCTGCATTAGGGATTTGAAATACGACAATTTTTTTTGTAAGCTTTTAGCTTAAATTCCAAGTTATCTCTACTTGTAAGTGTGATTGAAAACAAACAAGGAATAGCTTATATGGCGTAGATAGATATTTAAAATTTTCATTCTGTTGACTATGATATTAAACTACTTCTCATTTACTTGTTATGTTTGAAATAAATTTTGAAGTGATAGAATTGAATTTTATGATTTGGAAGAGAAGTTTCACTAATTATGATGGCCAGGGTTTAACTGTCGTTTAAGCCCTCTACTGAACCATAAACTGAAAGCATATAGTTTTCATAATATCCTCATCTAGGATGGGACAGAATGATTGAAAAGATGGTCAAGGTGATTTTGTAACTTGGATTACCATTCCTTGATTTCAGTTGGATTGCGGTCTTCCCATATACTACCAGTTTTGACTGATTTCTATTTATTCAAGAAAATGATATTTTCATTTAAATAATTTTACATCACAATCTTCACGTGCATGACAATTTGCCTATATAGTATTATGTTCCTGGATTCAGTTCAAGTAATGGTTCACTAGTCAAAGCAAGTTTCGTAACTGGAAAATATGTGCAATGAGTTTGCTTTCTTGTTAGGTTGTTATGAATGTAAAATTTCATGGAATCCCTGTAATTTTGCAGGAATTCAATCTGAGTTGATCTTAGGAACCATTGCAAGGAAAGCAAAGGAAAATGGCCATGTTGATGGGGATTACTTGGACGATAGGGTCTCTTTTAGTGAGGATAAGTTAATGGACTCTGATAGCAAAGCTATTATGATGGCTTGGGAGAGACCTCTTATGGAGGCGCATGCTAAGGCTGTTTGCTCAGGTGGTGGTCACATATTAAATATTGGATTCGGAATGGGCCTTGTAGATACAGCCATTCAACAATACAGTCCAAAAACTCACACAATTGTTGAGGCACATCCAGAGGTTTATGAGCGTATGCTTCGTACTGGCTGGGCTGAGAAAGATACTGTAAAGATAATATTTGGTCGGTGGCAAGATGTTCTTTCTCAGCTTGAAACTTATGATGGTAATTCAAGATATTGTGCCTTTTAATGTGCATTCATTTATATCAGTTTTGGAATTTATTTGAAGCGCATGTCAATATGTTATTCTATTGGCTCAAATGATCACAGAAATGCATTCGTTGCCTGAATACCGTTTATTGGATTGGAAAATGATAGGGATGTGATTTGTGGAAGAAAATGCATGTTTAATTTTTTCACATGTTAAAGGGAAAAGTCTTTGATAAGAGGCTGAGGCATAGACTACGGAGACCAGAGGTTCGGTACTGAAGTGATTGCACACTGATAATGTATTGACTGTTGATCCTTTCAGTTAGATTTGCATAAACATGGGGTGTATGTAACATGATGTATCTTCGCTAACACTTAGTCCATGTAGATGCATGTATTACAATAAATTATTATCTAATTCTTAGTATTACATTTACTTCATTTTCCTTTATAATCAAGTGTTATATTGGCATTTGATTTTCTATAAAATTTTGTTTTGACATTTTGATTTGCCATTTTATTTGTTTTCATGGAATAGAAAATGAGAATTATTTATCATATCCTCTGGCATACCAGCAATGCTAACAGATTGACCTCTTCCATATTTTGGCAAAGCCCAGGTATTTTCTTTGACACTTATGGAGAATATTATGAGGATTTGAGAGAGTTCCACCAACAGTTACCTGTATTACTGAAGCCTGGGGGAATATACTCTTTCTTCAATGGACTTTGTGGAGGTAATCCATTTTTCCATCTCGTTTACTGTAATTTAGTTTCTCTAGAACTCGAGAATTTGGGTTACTCCACACAATTAATTCCTTTGCCGGTTAAAGAATGTTTGGCAGAAGAAGTTTGGGAAGGTGTGAGACATAAGTATTGGCAACTTGATACGTATTACCTACCAGTTTGTCAGTCTATACAAGATTCTGAATAATGTTCTAATAAATGATATCACTTTTCTTCCTCTTATACATTTCTAAGGCTATAGTTTGTATCGTCTTTATAACCTTTGTAACTTATATGAATTATTTTGACTAGGTTGTTTTCTAGTTGCATTTCTTACTTAATTTGGATGTTATTTGTTATGCTAGTATTGAAACACACATGGATGGATCACGAATTTTGGCCACAGATGCAGAAAATGTACTAGCTAGATGGTTGATATGTATTCCTTCTTTTTATCTGAAGATATATTTGTTCCTTTTCTTGTATTGGTGACGGAATTTCTAATTTCATGAGGTTCAACTCGTTGAACCCACTCCTCTAGTACACAATTAAGCTAAGGCACCTCTTAGATGATCTGTAAGTTGATTGTTTTTGCTATGACCCATTCTGATATGTTATTTATCATGTTCTCTTTTAAAATATTATAGTTAGAAGATGGTAAAATTGGTGGAATTAGAAACTCAAATTTTGAGCTAGCTAGATAGATCCAGAATATTCTTAGAACTAGACGTATCTTCTATTCAAGTTCTGTGCCTTTGAGAACATATTTCTTTCTATTTTTTGAGATTTTCATGTCAGTTATTGTTTTTACCTCGCTGAAACAAATAACTTAAAAATGGTTTGTGACAGACAACTTTTTTCTAAAGCAGCCTCTAAAAGCTGGCCCACCACTGATTGACAAAATAAACCAGTAGGTAAGTTTGGGAATTGAACTCTTGTCTTGCAAAATTAATTTTAATTTATCAGCCATACATAGGACTAAATCATGATAGAAAGTTTGCTAATTATTGATACACTTTAGAGTTTAGACCCGTATGAAAGAGTGAAATGGTGATTTGGACTTCCTTGGTGACATGAACGTGTACAAGTTGCTGAAACTGGTATGTGAAAAATAGGAAGTAATAATATCAATCTCCAAAAAGACATTCCTCATGACGAAAGTGATTTGGTCCAAGTCAAAAAGGAAAATCAAATATCCATTGTTAATGAACATATCACATAATTACTGGAACATAAAAGCCACTAGATTGCTTTATAAAATTGTCTTGATGGTGCTTCCATAGCCATGAAGGACAAAAAGATATAGAAAGCCAGAAGGGGTTGATAGCCTAAATTTAAGAAGCATGTGATATGACTAGATATTCATTCACATACAGATTTTTGTTTGGTTTTCTGTACAGTTATTTTTTCCCTCCTTTTCCTATGAGTTGTGATCATCTAGAGAGAAATTACAGACACAACAACCTGCTGTTGCTGGAGCAGTTGGAAATTGGAGTGTAGTAAAGAGGAAAGTAAAAGACATTCATTATACATAAGTCCAGGCATATTTATGTCCTGCAGATAGTAGTCATTCATCCAAGTCTTTGAGACTGCAAGTCTATGTCCAGCTGAAAGCTATCGGGCTGCCAACAACATGTTTTCCGTTTGACCATTCCAAACGAGCAAAGCTGCTGGTACCCGACGGCATAGAAGTAGCAGTAAAGGTTACTGTGTAACTCTTTTTCTCATACTGTTTGGTGAAGGTAAGCGATTCTGGCTCCACTAAGATCTTTACTGATGGAATTTGAGAAGACACTGAAACCTTATATGTTGCTGGATCACCTACATTAGTCAAAGTCCTAGTGTACGTAACTGTGCTTGTTGCTCGGTCTTGGTGTCCCCTGCCTGAAGCTGTTTGCAGAGGAACAGCGAAAGATGGGTAATTGAGATCACCCAGACTGTACTTTTTGCTTGGGTTACAGGAGTAGTCTCTCTTTGTGATAATCCTCATCTGGTCTGTGCTATAGTTTAGTGCACAGAGGAAACCTAGGTAGTCATCAACTGTGGCATCGTAGACAAGGCCAGGATCAAGAGCTGCTACTGGATTTACATGTCCAGCACCATAATCAAATGGTGTTGATGGCTGCCCAGTAGACACATCAAGTATGGTTTTCCCATTTCTGTATGCTGTATAGGCTGTAGTCATTAGGGCAGATCTGATGGCTGCTGGGCTCCAATTTGGGTGAGCAGCTTTTAGGAGCGCAGCCAGCCCACTAACATGGGGGCATGACATGGATGTACCAGAAATGATATTGAAGTTTACATGCCTTTTATCATCTTTTAACCCAGATGGTCCAGCTGCACCAGTCCATCCAGCCAATATATTGACTCCTGGAGCTATTATATCTGGTTTAAGAACTTCTGGAGTGAGCAGATTTGGACCTCTAGAACTGAATGCTGCTACAACTGGTGAAGGCACAATTCCTAGATGTGTGCCTCCTGATGCAATTGTGGCCACTGGCTTAGGATCTGAAATAGTGTAGCTCTTGATGATATCTCCACTCTTCTGGCCTACTGCTGCTGTTGGCAGAAGATGTGAGTCTGCGACTAACTCTTCGCCATACATATCTGTGTTTGCTAAAATCATCCCGACACCACCAGCATTTTTCACCTCTAATCCCTTTTGGGCTCTAGCATTTCCCCCTCGGTCACATATCACTATCTTTCCAGCAACTTTTGCAGAATCTAAAGAATCTGACATACAAAGAGAACCACTTATTGAATTGGTAACATTACCAGCATAAACAAGTGGGACAAAATCAGGTAAGCCTTTTCCACTATATAGGGATGTGCCTGTGTAATTCTTCCCATTTCCAAGGCTTACATAGGCTGGAAAATCTCGGTCCAGTGTTCCTGCACCAACAGTAGTTATCCAAGGGGCAACGTTGGTCAAGCTTCCCTGACTTGGTCCGCCATTTCCTGCTGAACATGATACCAGAATTCCTTGTGCCATTGCTTCAAAAGCTCCAATGGCAACAGTATCTCTATAGTAATCAGACAGTCCTCCCCCAATTGACATTGATATAACATTCACGCCATCTTCAACAGCCTTCTCGATCGCAGCTACAATATCTGAGGCAAAACACCCACCAAGCCAACACACCTTGTAAGCTGCTATTCGGGCTTGTGGAGCCATCCCACGTGCTATCCCAGAAGCAAAACCCAAGAGGTTAGCCCCTGAGACAGCAGATCCAGCTGCAGTTGTTGCAGTATGAGTTCCATGTCCGTCATCATCTCTAGGGGACTTTGATTCTACTGTTTCATCAATTTGTCCGTATGCTGCTTCATACCCTTTGGAGAAATACCTTGCTCCAATTAGTTTCCGGTTACAGCTTGATGAATTAAAAGTCTTGCCTGTTTCACAGGCGCCTTTCCAGGTACTTGGTACGGGGCCAAGGCCTGTATCATCAAAGCTTTTTAGCTCTGGCCAGATACCAGTGTCTAGAACTCCAACAACCACCTCTCCAACTGATTGTGATGCAGGAAAGAGAGCATCACTTTTTCCTAATCCAAGAAACTCTGGTGTTCGAGTAGTGTGCAGGTGGTATACCGTTTCTTGTACAACGGAGAGAATTCCTCCTTGTTTTTCAAGCAATTCAGCTTCTTCAGGTGTGAGTGATGCAGAAAAGCCATGGATTACATTATTGTAAGTGTAAAGCATGTCAGCAGATTCCGACACTGATTTCAAAGACGAATCATACCATTGGAGATGATCGGTGAAACTCTCTGGCATGTTTGTTTTGTCCATGTGAACTATGTAAGTCTTCTTTGATTGCAGCTTTTTCACTTCTGCTGTTGCATATGTGCAACAGAAGCAGAAGCAGTAGCACAAGAGTGCTGCTATCAGTTGGACCTTCATATTTGGTAATTTTGGGTATGAGAATAGGGAGGAGAGAAATTAAGCAAAGGTTTTTACATAGGTTGAGAGATTCTCTTGGTTTCTGGCTGACTAATGCTGATTGTGCAATCTATAAATAGGGAAATATCACATCACATCACATCATATGGTGTTTGTATTAGTATCATACAATTATATAGTATTATATAATGTATGGTGAGACCAGGTTTGACTCTAGTGGATCCTTGTCCACTGTATGTCTGAAAAGGAATTTGAAGCTTTTGTGATGGATTGGATACTATTTATTTAGCCTATCTAATATTAGCAGTGGTTAGCTGTTACTATATATTTTTAATTGCTATCATTGTACTGTGTTTACAAAAATGTTCATATGGTTAATAAAGAAATATAGGATTCTTATACGCAATGATTTTGCTGTTAATTTTCTACTACTACCGTTGCGTAGCTATCTACTATTTTGTTTTACTTGCATCTTTGTTGCTTTCTTGTAGATGTATTTTCTTCGTTTAGATACCCTTTTTTTACACACCTGAAGTTTCTTTATTAGGGGAAACATGACATGACTGTTAATTAGAGTTCAAAGGGTTGTTTTTTTGGATTCAACTTTATATTTAGCGTTGAACTTAGTGAGCAAATCATGTCGAGAGATTATCACTTCATCTCATATATGATATATTATCTGTAGATGTTACCTTAATTCTTCAGGGCAATATATGTATATATATTCGTAAAACTAATAGTAGTGTGTTTTAATTTGAGATTAGAAGGGATGGGTGATATTAATATTATATTATTTAAAAGAAAAACCATAATAATCGTAGTGGCCACATACGTGGATGCGAAAATAAAGAAGCAGATATATGTCCACATCCCATAATAATTTTAGAGGTTCACAATCTCTAAGAATATCACTTAGTGGTAAACTAAATGAGTGGGCAATACATTTCCATGCAATTAGTCGTATTACACTTTACAACTCACACAAATATTTACTCTTAGCTATTGGAAACAATTTTCAAAATTAAATTGTGTGTTATTCACATAATTTAAGAATATATATTAAAATAATACAATATTTAGAACACTGTAATTTCAATTAGTTTATTTTGAGTATAATATATTAAAATGAATACAAATTTCCTCTATTCTCTTTATATAGGAACTTTTTCTATTTTTGTATTTTTTATGTAAAAAACTCTCATTTAATAATTTTAAAGGTTTAAAATGTATTTTCCTTATGAAATAAGTCAACTTTATAACAAGTAATCAACTAGTTAGAAACTGATTTAAATTAACTATAAACTAGTACTTATAAATGGATTATTGAATTTTTGAAAAAAAAAAAAAGAATTATTGAAATTTATTTATGTTTTACCTCTTTCTTGACAACTAATTTTTTTCCACTTTTGTGGTTAAAGGTTTTAATGAGTATTTTTATAAATCCTAAAAAGAAATATTTATTTGAATATATAATATACAGAATCAACTGAATTTAACAATTTTTTATAAGTCTCGTATTTCGCATGATTGCTTCCCAACATGTCTTAATAAAAATTTTGATTGAAATTTAAAAAATGTTGGTTATGAAATTCAACATATTCATTAAAAAAACATATTAATATCAAATTTTTATATTACAAAGTACTATTTAACTAATATAAATTTTATTTTTTCTTAATACTATAATACTAATTATTCTTTAATTATATTTTATTTAAAAATAAAATTGAGTAAAAATATTTTCATAACGATTACAAATTAAATTGCTATACACCTAGGTCTCTTCTCGACCCGAGTACAATTATAACATATTACAAAAAAAAAAAAAATATTAGAGTTTAAATTTCCAATCTCAATATAATAATTCCTATAGAAGTTGTGTTTAACAATAATTTAAAAATAATTTTTTAATATTTTGACCAGTTAAAATGTCATAAGCTATTTTTTATAATATTTTTTAAATTAATTGTTAAGTAAATTTTAACTGTTAAAAATAATGTTTTATTAAATATTAATTTATATAATTTTTAATTTTACTCCATTCAATAGCAATTTCAACCAAAGATATTTAAATCAATAATAAATTTTGTTCAAAAAAGTGTTTCCGGTTATACTATAATCATATTATACCACTCAATGAATAAAATATTTTATCAAACAAATTCTGTCACTTTTTTTTTCTCCTGATTTGTGTACGATAAAAGTGGATGCGTTTCTTCCAAAAAATAATAAATAAAATAAAAGTGGATGCTTTTCTTCTGAAAAATAAAATAAAAGTAAATGCTTTTTGATTGATTGCAAAAGAGCCGAATTGAACATTAGTCCGCTCAAATTTAGTTCGTTTATTAGTCGAATTTTTTTTTCTCAAGTTTAATTGGTTTGTTAGTCGATTTTTTTTTCGTGTTCAGTTCGTTTGTTAACGAATCAATCTCGAATGAACATTATATATCACATAAATCAAATGTATAAAATAATAAAACAAATATTAAACAGTATACTAAATAAGTATCTCACCGGAAAATCACGATGTCTATCTTATTTTCTATAGAAAATTCACTTAGTCCGTGCACCGAACGAGTCACGAACAGCTTCTCATTTGCAGTCCTAATTTCTTATATTTAATTAATTACGATCCAACTTCACTAAATGTCTGACCCAAAATCCTTCTCATGGGAGAAACATTAACGGTGAGCAATGTACCATATACATTTCCCTCAAAAATCCAACTTTACTGAAACAGAAGATAAAAGAAATCATCCGTAAGATACAGTGGGAAGAGCACTAATTATGCTACTAATTTCATAATTACCAATTATCTGCTACAAATTTTCATAGTGGCAGTGATGATGACGGTGATTTTGGCCATTTGGAGTAGTGATTAGTGACCGATTGCAAGACTGCAAAACGTTAATTAAGTGTGATTAGTGTAGAAATTAAAAAATAAGATAAATAGAGAGAAGGGAATGGTTTTGGTTAGATAAGATAATAATCAAATAATTGTAGACTGAATTTGTAAATTAGCTGGAATCAACCCCGCCACTGCCAATAATTGTGTGCCTTTCTTCTTTTCAATTAATAACAATGCTTACTGTAAAAAGATTTGCACTGAATTTTTTAATATATAAAATATTTTCCATTTTGGAACGTCATAATCACCCATTTTAAGTTGTAAATTGATTTAACATATTAGGCCACTTCAATTCAATCACTCCGTATAAGCCAATTTCAAATACTACAATAGTCACCCATTTATTGACGTAGATAAGATAGAATAGCACAAATATATACAATAAATATAGCCACCCAATGCATAAATTTATTAACAAAATTGTTAACGTTTGCGAGTATTTAAAGATGTTATTTGTTATTTCGAGTCATAATTTATTGTTCATATACATCGGAATGTCTGTTTTCTTTTTTTTTTTTTTTTTTACAGTTGTCAAGTTTCTGAGTTTACATTTTAGAATTTAATTAAAATGGTAAGATCTCTAAGTTTTGAGTTAAAACACTTGTCTTCTAGTAAAAAATTAATCTCCTAATAGATAAACCCATATTATTATTTTCTTATTATGTGAATTATTATAAAATGTAAGATTTGGAGGTTTAATAGGAATCCACATAATGATGAACTAAAAACAAGGTGAGGAATGGCCCATATAAAAGTGAAGATACTTCTTTGTCATATTGGTATCTTATCAATTTCAGTAGTCTATTAATTCAAGTTGGCAAACACTAACCCATACAAAAAGGCAAAAAAGAACGGTCGGCCATGGTTTTATTTAATAATCCATAAAAGATTCTTCTAACAGCTTTTCATAAATTTAGCTATGGAATCAAATCTTATGTCTCCATGCATCTATTTCAATGATAGTTTATAAGTAAAAATGTCGATTTGGAGTGGGAGTTTAGCGGTTGTTCTTGAATCGCTTTTAATTCCACCACAATTTTAACTTCATATCTTGCTCATAAACTGACTGTGTGTGTTACTACTTACAACAAGTAATATATAGATTTTGGGTTAAATAAAAAGCTTGAGTTGTGGGCAGTAAAAGAATATTATGATGAGCGATAATTATTGAGAAATAAGCGTCTCTAAAGGCTAAACCTATTTATACAAAGCTCTAATTAGCATCAATTATTGAGGAAAAATATCCAACACCTCATTATTTAAACGCTACAAATACAACTGTCAACATGTCATGATATAATGCATAAACTACCATTAATTAATTGGCACTAACTCATCAATTAAATTGATAATGTTAGGATATGGGATTTGGAGTTTTAAAGGACAAACGCATTATTGATTTGGAGTTATCTCTGTTTAAGACTTCATTATTTTTGCTCAAATGTCACTGTGAGGTTACCATCAATTAATTTCATGATTAATTGTAGGATATGACCTCCAAACCGAAATTAAGTTAGACAGAAAAGTGTAATATGGTACTTTAATTTTGTATCAATCTGTAATAATGGGTCTTCCGTAGCACTTCATATTTGTTGTAAAGTATCTTTATGATATATATTGTGTCCAACAGCTTTACTGAACTATTTATGCATCAAATTAATAAAATATCCATCTTGTAATAATAAATAGGAATATTAGTATTTTCTTTAAAAATATTAAAAGCTTCATAATAATGGTAATCTAAACAATGTTTATACAGTAAAAATGAAAGTTTGACCCAGTTACATACCCATGACAAGAAGAAGTCAAGACCTAACAATTTCTAGTGTGAAGTCTCTCTCACAGTTTTGAAATTGCCACTTTATCATGCATTGATCGATAATTAGAAAACTCCTTTACTCTTTTTCCATTAGAATAGTCAATTCTAAAATAGTTGATTCTGAATTGGATTGAACTATAATCAAACAAAAGGAAACCAAAACTACCATTAAACTAGACCGAATTGTGGAGCTTCAATTTGGTCTAGATTAAAATACTTTTCAATTTTCTGATCATTGAAAATTTTAAACCGTAAAGAAACTATGAATTGTGAGTTTATAAAGCGCAGTCTCATGAATGGTGGTAAATTGGCAGAAAAGGAAAAGCAAATATTCATATGCACCAAAGAATGAAATTAAACAATAGTAGAATAGAAATGGATTCTGTAATATGAAATATGAAATGAAATTGGCATGATTCCAGTCCAGGCGGCGTGATTCGGACAGTTGTCAATTTTCAATTAGGTAACAAGGCCTAAATTTTTTTAAAAAGTGAACTCATGTTGTAAAATTCAAACAATTAAAGGGTATTCAAGAAATAAAAAAATTAAGTACTGTATGTAACCCATAAATGCTATCTGCATTACAGGACATATAATTTGGACTTTTCTTCCCAATTGTCTTGTGTAGCTAATAATTAATTCTATGAACTTACCTCTTATTGTCCCATCAACCTCTCTCTTCATTCAAACCTACTCTTTAACAACACGAATATTAATTACCAACCTCTAACCATAGGTATGTCAGACCTGTCCTGCTTATAAGATATGGATTTCTAAACCATGTGTAAGTAATAAGCACAAAGTCGAAAATTAAATTAGCATTTAAAATGGGCACTTTTAGGAAATACACTTTAACAAAGGTGATATGAAATTTTAATTAGTAAAATAAGCTAGGAGGTGATTGTAAAGCCACTTGTTTGTCTATTTACTTTTAGGCCCATATTCAAAACTCCTGTCATGATCACAAGCTCCTCCATTTTCAACCATCGTGATGCATACTCATCGAATCAAAGACGAGCAACAGTTGCCAATACCTTTAGCTAAAAAGTCCGTGGAGGTAGTAGAATTAACAATTAAGCTTTCTCGTGGATCTTGATCTAATCAATCATCATTAGATTCCTCTTCCTCTTTCATTCTAAAATTTTTAAGTTTCCAGTTAATTAAAAGTATTGATGTGATGATATGGAATTCCTTTTGCAATCTGTGATATAGTTATTATCCAATTGTTGGGATTTTTAATTCCTATTTGGTTTATCATATGATAACAAACTATGTTAGTAGCTATGGCACATCAAGACTTAATCTAATGGTAAACGCATCTAACCTAGCATAAGTTTCATGATCAATCACCCTCCTACCTTAAAAACACTATTTTGATACCTATGAAAGCCTATTGTAAATATTTTGGAAGTAGTTTGTAAACACATGTTTTTATCTTAAACTAATTTTAGGCTGGTCGTGAACTCTATGCAAATTTAATGTTTATGTTTTCTTGAAAATTGCAAATATGATGTTTTAAATTTATGTATTTGATTTCATAATCTGTGAATTACGTTTTTGTTCCAAAATAGAAGCAAAGATACCCTAGGCAAAATTTTGATTAAAAACCTAAATTAGGCCAATAACGTCGACATCTCTTTAAAAATTAGTCCTCAAGTCTTTATCAGTTTATCACAACTTTGAAAGCCTGTGAGGCTGTAAAGGCCCAAATTGGCAACAGGACCGCGTAAACACACAAAACCTTGCGGGTGGTCATGCAAATCTGTCTTCTTACCAGAAAGTGATAGCATGCTGCAGCTCATTACGCACTCCACAGCTCATAGAACAACAGGCCTATATATTATCAGTAGTCTAGACTATAACACCCGAAAAGGACAGTATACTTCCACATTTTCTTTTCCCACACCAAATTTTGTTTGTTCTCTAAGCTTTGGCTAACCAAGCTATTATTTGCTTTTGTAACCTTTAAATATTGGTAAGTAGAGTAATGGAAACAAAAAATGTTATGTCATGGGGTATCGTCCTGTTGGGATTTGGGCTTTGTAGTTTCGTGCTTCTTGAAGCTACTAGTAGGGAAGATTGGCGGCTACTGAATAGTCAGGATCCAATGAGAAAAGAGACTCAACAAATGCATGGTGTCAAGGCTGATTACCGAACTTTTGCTGGCGGTTATGGGACAGGGTCAGGTGGAGGTTTTGGCTTTAACTCTGGCGGCGGTGTTGGTGGCGGCAGCAGCTGGACTGATCCTGGAGAAGGTTATGGAAAAGGTGGAAGTGGTGCTGGAGAAGGCTATGGAAAAGGTGGCGGTGATGGTAGCTATGGAGCAGGTGGTGGTGGAGGCAACTTTGGTCAAGGTGGTGGTTTTGGTGGTGGCTTTGGGCCTGGATCAGGCTGGAATGGGCACAGTGGTGGAGGAAGTGGATTTGGGCCAGGTACAGGTTATGGAAGTGGTGGAGGCGGGGTTGGAGGTGGAGTAGGAGGTGGAGGGCCAGGGCCGTATGGCCATTTCAAGGCCTACGATTCAAAACACAAGACTTGACATTATACCGCTGACGGCGTCATAATTCCTCCGCCCATAATTACTTAACTCTAGTCAGTAGTCAATAAGGATGATAATTTCCTCCAATTCAGAGTTTTCTTTTACTATCTGTCTAAAATTCTAAAAGTTAGTGCGTCTATCTCCGTCCTCTAATAAAGTCCTCCTCGATTTTTTTTTAGTAAATAAAGTACTAATTAATTACGCTTAACATATGATGATTTGCAATAAAAAAACGCCTAACCATAATACTTGTCCAAATACTATAGAACTACAACAAACGAAAAGAAAGTTGGACCATCGATCACTCAATTCATATAACAATCGTAAAACGTACGGTATACTGCCTGTGGTTGAACTCTATATTTCCAAGTATTTGACTAATAACAGTTGCAACCAAATATGCAACTCTCTTGCACTTTACTTCACGTAATTCAACCAGTGCTTCACATTATTTCAAGAACAAGGATCTCAAAAGCAGCAGTTTAATAAGAAACATGCAGATTGTGAATATTATTTATATTTCAACGATCACAAGAATCCAGAGGGTGAATCAAGAGAAATACATTTAGTATATATGTACATGTAGAATACAGAATATATGATTACCATGCAGACGATATAGCCATGAACAAACAAATGATAGTATAGACCAGCACAGGAAACTTACTTGAACCATAATATTTTATATATACTTAGTGGAAAACTTGTCTGTGATGCAAATGGATAATGGCCTTGGTGGTTGGGAAGGTCAAACAACCAGAAATGTTTGTCATTCCTTAACCTGAAAATTCACACCAGATTTGGTTACAAGAGTTGTGCAATTTTTTTTTACTTTATTCATCTCGTCAAGAAAGTATAATTAATTAACAAGGCTAATGAAATGATTGGTGGAGTAATGAAGACACGATTTGTTCCAATGTAATACGTTATAAAAAATGAATCTCAATTACAAGTAAACATTTTAAAATAAAAAACATTAGTCATTATCTATGCTGAATCCGCAAAATTCACGGAGGAGAAATTATTGTTTGTTCTCATGGAATGGGAGTATTAAGTATTTGCATCACAAACAGCCCAAAACAAACAACAATTCATGGCATCCTCACCAGACAAACCAAGAAATTGTTGCTGACAGTATGACAGTAAGAACTTACCATAATCAAGGTCCCATAACCTAGAACAATTTGAGGCATATCACATCATTCAAAGACAGATGATGACTAAATCAAAATCTAGTTTAAGGTTTGGGTTATCTCTAAAGGAGGTAACTGCAAACTTGGGCCCTCAGTTTAAGAAGAGAAAAAAACTAATATGACAGATAGGGCTGCAAACGAGCTGAGCCGTTCGCGAACGGTTTGGTGTTCGCTCGATAATCGATAATAAACGAGCCGAGCTTGAGCTCGAGCCGAACAATTAAGCTCACGAGCTAGCTCGCGATCAGCTCGTTTAAAAAGGGTTGCGAGTTGCTCGTTAAATAAGCTCGCGAAGGTATCAAAACGACGTCGTTTTGATACCAAACTAAAAAACATGCTTTAGCCAAACCACCCGCCTCTCCACTTCATTTTTTGCTATTTCATTTCTTTTTCACTGAAAATGCTATTTTCATTCTCTCACTAAAACGGCTTTAAAAATGAATTTTCTTGATGTTTGATTAACTCTTAACGAGTTCGAACACGAGCTCGAATAGCAGCAGGAAACGAGCTCG
>CANUEY010004382.1:0-17763 GCA_948099555.1 Croton setiger | reverse complement strand
ATATATATATACTAATTTATAGTATATATACTAATTTATAGAGTATATATACTGTATATATACTAACACCAAAACAGAAAAAAATAGGTGCAGCAATATTTGAGAGAAATATATATACCAGTATATGTGGAGTATATATACAGTATATATGAACAATATATGATGATTTGTGAAGTCCATATGCTACGATTTTTTATGGAGTATATTTGATAATATATGTGGTTCATATATACCAGGTTAAATGTCATTTTTTATAGTATATAGGTCAGTATGTACAACCCATATATATTATCATATATACCAGCAAAAATTATAAATCTGAAAAATTAAAAAATTGAAAAAACTGTGGTGTATATACTGTTAGATTTGAAGAGTTTAAGTAGAAGAATGAGAAGAAAAAGAAGAGAAGACAGATCTGTAAATCTAAGAGGTAAAATTAAAGTAGAAGAAGGAGAAGAAGAAGAGAAGAAGATAAATCTGTAAATCTAAGAGATAAAATTAAAGTAGAAGAAAGAGAGGAAGAATGGCAAACAAAAAAAGGAGAAAAAGAAGAGGATAAGACGAAGAAGGGGGAGGAGAAGAAGAAGAAAAGACGGAATAATAATAATAATAATAATAATAATAATAATAATAATAATAATAATAATAATAATAATAAATATGAAGAAGAAGAAGAAAAGGGAAGAAAAGAAAGGAAATGGGAAAAAATTGAGAGAAATAATAATAATTAAGAGTTAATAATAAAATGGCATTTTAGACTATCAACACAAATATATATTTTATTAATTTTTAGAAATGTATGCTATTTTATTTTTTAAAAGTAAAAGATGTGTTAAATGGTTATATTTCTCTAATTTTTTATTAGCTTGCAATGAATATAAATATTATCGAATTTATCAATTGGATACAAGTTAACAGAATGGACGAATATTAGAATCATAATGTATGACATTGGATTGGATTAAATTTTTTTAGGGTTCGACTTATTAACGTTAAAATGCTAGTAATAACCAATTAATTTGGTTAGCTTGTAGTCTTCTATCCTTTTAAGTCTTACTTGTATGATACTTTTTATTTGATGAAAATAGCTAATATTCACCTTCAAGTGCAACTGGACCGACTTAGTTGACACTTTTGTTTGTTTATTAAATTACAATGGGAACAACCTTTTTTGATATTATGAAAAATTTATGAATCCGCTATAGGTTGACAAAATAGATAGAAGTTTTAACTGTAACTTATAAAAATAGATTGTAACCTACAACATATGCCAATGTATTATGCTGAGTTTCTAATACTCCAAGGGCAACTGGATTGAGCTTGGTTGACACTTGAAATTTAAATTTCTATTTGAATTGAAATTGGATTTTTTTTATTAAATTATAGTGAGAATGACAATTTTTTTAATTTATGAATCGGATAGAAATTCACAAAATGGACAGAATTGTAATATATGAAAATAGATTAATTAAACTTATTCAAGCTTAGATAAGTAATATTAAAATGCTCGTATGAAATAATTAATTTAATTTTATTGTAACTTATAATTCTTGGATGTATGATTTTTTTTAAAGAATATATGATACTTTTTATTGGATGTATGTTCCTAATAATTATATATCACTTTAATTAGTAAATTTGATATCCCCATTTATAATCAATGCATTATGAGTATAAAATAATTTTATAATAAAATTTGAAATTACTAAGTCTCATGTATTTAATTTTCATCGTTTCACTCCACATGTGCATTTCATAAAAAATATATTTGAGGAACAAATCAAAAAATTTAAATGTATTTATATAAAACTTAAAAAATGATAAATTGTTTTTTGGTTGTGTACTTTTTTAGAATTTATATGTGAATTGGAAAACATTTATAGAATTTGAGATAGTTAACATCAATTTTTAAAAGTTGAATATCTAAAATATGACAACCTTATTCCTATATACGTTATTTATTAAATAAATTACATTTTTTTTATATTCATATTATTACACGTTACACAATATTGACTACAATTTACATTAGTTGTCACACATTTTATTTATAACATATAGCATAAACATCTATAAACAAAATATTTCATAATATCATACTTATAGATTATTTAATATAAACCCATTAAAAACAACTATACATGTGGATGCAATAATGAAGAAGAGAGGTCCTATATTTCAGCTGACCAACCTGTGCAAAACAAGAGTGAAATATTACACTTCATGCCATGAACTATCTCTGATAGTCGTGACAAGAACTTGAAACATAGATTGTGATTTTAATGAGTTGCGTACTCAGTAAGTATAAACTATTATAAACTAAATCTACAATATCAACATTTCATAACAATAATCCATAATATCAATATGTACATGCTTATGCCATGTGATTCCATTTAATTTGGTTGTGATCCATCAAGCTAAGTACCGGCCTAAAAATTTCATATATCATATATCATATGGTTAACTAGTATCAAGTTCTTGTATGACCCCAAAGTCCATTTGTAAGATCATTTATCGACTCGTAGGTACTGTCTGTAAAATCATATAAGGACCCGTGAGTCCCGCCTATGAAATTTTGCAAATACAAGTTAAGATGACCATAACTCCTTTATTAAGTCATGTATGAATGCTTTGTATGACATCTATATAATTATATGTATTATCATCTCAATTTCAATATAATCAATTGATCGGGCTTCAGTACCGATTCAACAAATAATCAACAAACAATCAATTTTAATATTTAATTGATTGAGTTTCAGTACTGATCCAACAAATAATAAACAAACGGTCAATTTTAATATATTCAAATAATCGGGCTTCAGGACCAATCAAATAAATAATCAATCGCAAATCACAAATCATTTTAAATTATCATTTCTAAAGTTTATACTTACCTCAAAATCAGACCTCGAGTTGCTTTCCTCGCTACCCTCCTATTTTTAATTTTCCTCATTTATATTTCATATAAAATGAAATGCATAACTTAATATTTATTCTCTGTTTATCATATTAATAATATTTCTAAGATATTTTTATTTCGTTTGAATTTCAACTTCGACATATGTTTACTATATTTAAAGTATTTAATAATACTATTCGTGTGTAATATTAAACTCAATTCATCATATATTAATTATATTTGACAATATTTATCATAATTAAATGTAATTAACTGACCAATTAGTCCAATTTATAAAATAAATTCTAAATTAAACCCAAAACGGTTCAATTGCATAAGTTTTAAAGTTTCCAGGAGTTCAATTGATGTCTGACAGTGAGTTTAGAGGTCAATTTGCAATATTTCGAAATTAATTAGGTGGAGGGACCTAATTGAAAAGATATAAAAGTTCTTTAGGACCCAATTGCAAGCGTTTCAGAAATTCAGGGACCAAAATAAAATTGGCAGAAATTATAATTTGGAAGGACTAAATTGAAAATAATTCAAAGTTTCTGGAAGGTCTCAATTGCATAAACTTATAACTTTAAGGACCAATTTATAATTTTATAAAATTCAGGTACCTTGAGAGAAAAATACCTCAAAACGTAGCTTTCATATCATTTTGATCGTCTTCTTCGCGGGTGGCTTGCAACTTGGTTACTGTTCACGTGAATAGTAACCTTATTTTTCAGCCGGTTTCTCCTCCTTTTTCCGGCCTCTTCTCGACATTGACGACCTTCCTAACTCCTATACAACCTTCTCCGAGGATCCCTGAGCTACCATGCACGATGGTTTTTCCCTCTTTTTCTCTTTTCTTTCCTCTTTTTCTTCTTCCCATGTTTCTATCTCTTTCTGTTTTCTTCGTTTTCTTCCTTTATCTTCACTATTCTCTACTTCCTCTTCTATTCTTATACTTCTTCAGAGGTCTAGGAATACCCCAACTGGTTTTTCCTCTCTTCTTTTCTCTTTCTTTTCTTTCTTTCTTTTTCTTTTTTTGCTTCTGTTTATATACACTGTTTTGGCTTATGTTCTCTCTCTCTCCCCCCTCTTTCATTCTTGCTTTCTGTTCTCTTCACTATTATTTCCAACTTTAAACTCAAAGTTTTATTTTTTTTTCTTTCCACTCATTTTCACCTTATCCTTCTTTTCTTCTTTCTTCTTATCTCGTTTCTATTTCTGTTTCATATATATATTTTATCGACTCGAAAACCGATTTATCTTCCTTTTATTAAATTCATATTTACCCCTTTTAATTATTTGCGCCGTAAGTTAAACGGTCGCGTCAAATAAAAACCCTAGTGGTTTCCCTCATTTACTTATACTAACAAATAACGAGTCCTAAGAATTTAATCATTACGTGATTTCAATTCAATTTTTAAAATGTTCATATATAAATTCCTTCGCTGGTAAATAATATTTTATTTACCACGCTAACTTTTATTTACTAAATAAATTCTTATACAATTAAACCATAAAAATGTGTTATATATATATTGACGATATGCATGACGTATGATTTTAGTTATGGAAGTCACATAAAATTTACGTTTTTTAAATTTTAAATAATAAAAAAATTCAAATTCATAAATAAATTTTATAAAATTTATTGTAAAAATCAGACCAAAAATGAAGTGAAACATTGAAAATCAGCAAAAACCAAATTGAATCATATTAAACCAAGTAGAATCAAATCATTAGCATTAGAATTGCCATAGCCAAAGATTGCCACGTGGTAGTCAATATATTTGGTTAATCAGTAGCTGGTGCCACATCGCACCACCAGCTGCTACCAGGTAACACAATTCCTCCACAAGCAGTTGCCACTGGCTGTCAAATTACAACCCCTCCGCCATTCATCATAGTCACCGGTGATCGGTCGCCATAATTTGTACAGTCTCCGACCAATCTATACAAGTAGCCTTTATAACTGCTGCCATAGAGGTGGCCACGGTTCGGGCCGGGCCGGTTCCGGGCCTCGGCCCGCCGGGCCACGATTTATGGTCTCCTCAAACCGTAACCGGCCCGCCGAACCGGCGGTTAAATTACGGGCTAAAAAACCGGCGGTTCAAGGCGGTTAATCGGCGGTTCGATTCTCAAAACCCGCCGGTTCATTCAGGGTTCAAGGGCTTGTACGGTTACGGTTCAAAAATTTTTTGAACCTGAACCGGCGGTTCAGGTTCGGTTAACGGCGGTTACGGTTTTAGACGGTTATGGACCGGTTCAAGACCGGGCCAGCCGGGCCGAACCGGCCCATGGCCACCACTATGCTGCCATATGCTAGTTTAACTACCCGCCAGTCCAGCCAACCTCCCAATTTCTTGTCTAGTCAAGTTTTCTCCAATTCTAGCATTTTTCAGATTCCTTTTATTCTAGAATATTTCCTACTTTACAAAATAGTTGTAATTTGAGTCCTAATCTAACTTGAATTTAGTTTTCCAAATAGATTCAGTATCTTTCATGTCTACACAATACCATTTGTCCATTATATGAATCTCAACTCTCTTTCAATCCACTAGATAGTTTTCACCCGGGAACACAACTCAACACTCAGAAAATTCAGCTCTTTCTTTGCAAGCTTTATATTGATTTTGTTCTTGGCTTCTTGTTCCTTAGGTACACAATTCAACTTAGATTAAGTCAAATTATTGGCACTCAAGTAAATATTCTAATTTGATTTTTTCAATTTAATCTCTTTCCTCAATCTCCTAATAAAAAAAAATCCAAAACAACTTAACTGTTGAATAGAATTAAATTCCGCCCTGATTCTAAATCTAAATAAGTATATAGGCATGTTTAGGATTAATCCTAGGTTGGAGACTTAATAAACTAAAATAATATTATACATTCATTTTTTCTTTATTTTACTACTTTATATTGCCCGTTTACAATCTATTTATCCTCTGTTTACTATTGGTTTATATTTTCTGTTTATTCTTTTCACTTCATCTTTTGTTAAACAATTTGTTGCAGATATATAAAGATTAAAGAGTAAAGAATCGCAAGTTTGGGGATCAATCCATATAGAAACCCTCATGGAGTTCCAAATTCAAATTTAATTTTCTAATTTTGCTTTGGTTTACGTATTTTTTATTTCTTTTTTCTTCTTAGTTTTGTTTCTTTGCTTTGGTATTTTTTATTTATTATCTTTGCTGTAATCATGCATTAATTAGTTATTTTTGGTTTAAAATTAGTTTTCTTTCAATATTGCTATCTTCAATATTTTATCTAAAAATTAATTATTTTAGTTAGATTTCACATTTGAAAATTTAATCTTCAAATCCACTTTGGTTCGAGATTAGAATCTTTTATAAATGAAAAATTATATAAAGCAGCACACTTTAGAATTTTCATTTGATAAAATAATATATTTCTTTCAAAATTATTGCAATAACACTTTTTTTTTTTTACTTTGTTGCTCTTTATTTTTTATTTTATTTTTTTTATTATTATTAATATATTTCAATTAGTTAATCAAAAATTAAAAATTGAATCTATGTTAATTAAAAATTGAATCTATGTTAATATTTGTTAATATAATATATTTATATTTGTTAAATTTTATCAGTATTTATGAATATAAATCAATATTTGTTAACACTGAGTTATATTGATAAATATTTAATAATATTGACTGATATTATTTTAAAAAAAATTTAAATTATGTTGATGAATATTGACAAATATTAATTTTTAATTTTTTGATAAAGGTCGTTGGAAAACGCTCAGTCGTGATCATTTTTCCGACCATCCAATAAAATTTGAAAGAATTCTGACCTGATATCCCACCATTGCGAAAACTCTGTCTACAGAGACGGAAAAAAATCACTGACGTGAGGTAATTGTAGGAACCATCCATATGTGATTTAAAATGTGCACTCGTTGACATGGTTTGTTGTAGTGGTGCACAAGTATATTAAACTGGAATTCAATCAAAATACATATATTATGCATCATTATATTTAACAAAATCAACAATAAAACTAATTGATTGTTTAGTTACTGGAAAAAATAGTGACTGTTTAGGTCATTATGAAATTGAAATAAAGATTAGATTACATCATCTTACAATAATTAGGTTACAAAACGTTAAGCACACATGCACATATAAATTAGTTAAGACATTCCTAATTATTCAAAATCGTTTTGTCCTAAAATGGCTATCCAAAGCTCAGTAATGGCCACTCACCAGAATTTTATATAACAGCGTAGAATTGACCACATAATAAAGTGTTTCACGTTTCCAATCTTTTTTCTTCCATTCCATACTAGAAAAATAGATTAATTATGGTCTAAAATGGATTAAAAATTCTTTAGCATTTCTGAGCAAGTTGCGTAAGTTTGGCAAAACTCCATTGACGAACTTTGCTGAAATTTTTATCAAAGTATATATGTGTATATACATGCAATTGCAAAGTCAACCTTTGCCAATATATACCCTTTGGCCTTATATTTATTTGTAAAAGCCTAAGCTAAGCTTTCTTCTTCTTAAATCTGCAAGCTGCCCTTCCCTTTATATCTTATTAAGTCATTGAAATATAATTTTGGTGTGGGTTTGAGGTTTTCTTTTTAGCCCTTTTGCATCTTTTGCTCAAGAAGAAAAGTTCCTGTGTACTTCATTTTCTTTGGAAACAAGGTATATATCTTCTTTGACTATGACTACATACATTTTTATTGATAAATTTATAACGTTTTAAATTAGAGAAATTAATAGGATTAACGTATGTTTGTTTGAATTATTTGTAAATTTAACTAACTGGTGTAGGTAAGTGTTTGTCTTTCATTTAATTCTAATTATTTGGCTTTATAAATTTATGCATAAATCACAATTTTGGCTTTTCTATATTTATTGAAACCCCACCAAAATAAATATGAATTTTTATTTTGAAATAATGTGATAGAGAAAAACTGAAATCCCCAAGTAGTAAAAAGATTAGAGAAGTGGAATGTTTAGCTTATAAAAGAAAAATATTGGCCATAAAAATAACTAAAAACAGGCAAAGTTGAAAGGAATGTGGCAAAAAATGCAAACTTTGACATTGACAACTTTTGTTAGAAATTGAAATTAAAATGGTATGTCCACCATTACAGTCAATATCTGCATTGGGAATTGGGTTTTAACAGAACGGCTGCAGAATTAAATTTGATTAGTATATTATTATTATTAAATAATATATGATTGGTTAATTTGTTATAGTACTACTGTAGAGTGCCAAAAACGCAGGGGCGGCCCTTTTATGCGGCAGCATAACCGGCTTCAAAAATGGTGTGGATGTTGAAGGAGTAGTGAAAGGAACGCGTTTTTTTGAACTAAAACTTTGCTAATACTAAAACGTTTTTTAAGTCCCATGTGAAGCTTTGCTGCATTTTTCATGGGGTGCTTCTCTTGCTTCCCCTTTTATTTTTATATATGTATATAAATACTTAGGCACAAGATCCATTGCTCCTCAAACTTTCAACAAACTTCTCTGAGTTCAGATATTTTATTATTTTCTCTCATTTTCAATTGGAGTTCTCTTTGTTTCTCCTCTCAAAGTACTGATTCTTCCCATGCTTAAAGATTGTGACACTTATTATCTATTAGGCTTTATCAAGTTTTGAATTTGGTTAGTTTAAAGCATAAATTGCTTAGTTAAAAGTGTTCTTTTTTTTTTTTTTATATTTATTTTGGTCTTCCAAGTGTTTGATTATTATTATTATTATTTTTTTTTGGCAGGTTTAGCTTAGTTATTGAAGTTAAGAAATGGGTTTAATCAGAAATTCTTCAATGAAAAATGGGGATTATTTAGAAGGGATGCTTAATGAATATGTTGGAGGCAGAGCTAAATTGAAAGCTAATAAGAGCTTATCAGCAAGACTTGTTACAGCTCTTACTTTTCTGCAATTTGCTTTTGCTGTTTATGCTACTTTTTTGTTATACTACATGAGTCCTGCAGTTGACTTAAGAACAAAACCAGATTTTACTTGGGCTACACAAATCGCGCATCGTTGGAAACAATTCATTGTTCCTCCACATTTTGTTGGAAGATATCAAGATTCTGCAGCTTCTCTTGTTTCTGCTGAAATTCAACCCATTAATCCATCAGAAGTTTGCGAGCGCGAGAAGATTGACTTTCAGCAGAAGAAGTCCAACGATGCTCAAATGATCAAGCTAAAGACAGAGTTATATAAAGAGGTATTGGATTTTCAAAGCAAGTCTATTGGTACAGAAACTTTGTCTGAATTAATGGCAATGAAGTCGAAATGGGATTTACGTGGCAGTCCGAACAGCAAGCCTAAAGTAACAGTCATCTTAAATCATTTTAAGAGGAAAACACTTTGTGCACAGCTTGATTCTTTGCTTCAACAGACGCTTCCTTTCCACCATGTTTGGGTTGTTGCGTTCGGAAGTCCAAATGAGGTCTCACTTAAAAGAATTGTGGATAGTTACAATGATTCAAGAATCAGTTTCATTAGTTCAAGCTATGATTTTAAGTACTATGGAAGATTTCAACTGGCTTTGCAGACCGAAGCTGATCTCGTATATATTGTTGATGATGATATGATTCCTGGGAAGAAAATGCTACAGATTTTATCTCATGTAGCAGGCACTGAAAAGTATAAGAATTCTGTTCTTGGAAGCATTGGAAGAATTTTGCCATTCAGGCAAAGGGACTTCACCTTTCCAAGTTATCGAAAGTTTCGATCGAAGGAGGCTGGTTTATACCTGCCTGATCCTGCTTATGATATAACAGTTAATAAAATTGTGCAGGTGGATTTTCTTTCCAGTTCATGGTTTTTATCTGCAGAGCTTATCAACACACTTTTCGTCGAGGCGCCCATGACTTTCATGACAGGGGAAGATCTCCATCTCAGGTGTGCACATTACAAATTACATTGGTTTTTTGATTCAAAAGTTAGCTATTTGATTTAAAATATTCTGTTTTATCAAAATTAATGCAGCTCTTGAAACTTGAATTACATGGGTTTGATTGTGACAAAAATTAAAGTGATATTGGGTTGTTAACCTGTTCAATTATAAATTATCAAGTTTAATAACAACTTAATTATAATATTAAATAATGGAAAGAAAAAGCCATTGCAATCTCCTAGATTACTTTTGCATACGACTTGATCTGAAATACAGATTAAGTTGAAATTTGACTTGGCAAGCATTTAAAGTCTTAATTTTATATTTAATGTAATCAAATTTTCTACACTGGAATCTTCACAGGATTATAGTTTTTTAAAAATAATAATTAATGAAGTCAACTTTTGAGCTAATTTTTATATTTATCAAATGTTCTCAAGATGGCACTGTCCACTTACAAAGATATTTATATCTTCTAATTTGTCTGTTTCATCTACTAATGCATATGTTTAATATCCCGGGAAAAAAAAAAAAAAAAAAACTTAATGGAAATGGCACTTTCTTTTCAAGATTCCCTTTACCACTACAGAGCACTAGTTTAGCATACGAAGAAGAGAATGCTACATTAGGTGAAACTGATTTAATAATTAGCATTATGCACTTTTAAACTTGGATTAAGTAAAGATTTGTGCAACATGACTGATTTATGAAAATTTTTGGTAAATATGGATTATAAGATTATCGCATTTGAAGCCATTTTAATCAATTGCAGTTAATAGCATCTAATTCTTGACTAAACACATGCAGTTATCAACTTCAGAAGTACAGAAATGCGGGCTCATTCGTTCTTCCAGTAGACCCGAACGACAAAGAAACATGGGGTGATAGTGAGCATAGGCTTGCTTATGTTTCTGAAACAACTGTAATTTTTAAAGATATAGTTCAAGTCAGAGACGATCAATGGTGGAAAGCACTTTCTACTGGTTATGTGACACAGTGGGCTGCAATGTACCCTCAAAAAATAGATGCACTATTTTATGCCCATTCTGTCGACGAAGTTAAAGCGCTTGCCCCCCTTCTCGAAAAGTTCAGGTCTACTGTTGGAAAAAAGGCGTACATTGTTGTTTCAGGAGGAAGTTTTTGCCCTTGTGAAGATGCTGCAACTGCTCTCAGATGGCCTAAGTTGGTCTGTAAGGAGCGAAGGTTTAAGATATTCGATTTGGACGTTGGAAAGCTGTCGAGAATATCGAACTCTGAAGTGCCCGTCGTGCAAGCAGTGTATTCAAGCATGAAAGGACTAATAAAGATTCATAATCCTAGTGTGGTAATTACTGTATCTGATATTGATCCTCATGTGAAGAAAGCTTTGAAAATGGCGACGGAGACTAGTCCGAATGCTACAACAATGGTGCTCCTGCCAAGACCTTCTATACCAAAAGTTCTTTGGATGGCTGATCTGAGATCAACTGCTTTGCCCAGTAAGAATTAGTACATAACCATCTTATGTTTCTAACTTCATATTTATGTTTATTTATCTAATGACTGAGCTTGTTTTGCAGATTGGAATAAAATGCGAATTTCTGTTAACATAATCACACAAAATCGCGCTCAATCTTTAACAAGACTTCTCAATTCACTAAAAAATGCATACTATCTTGGTGATGAAGTTCCTATCAGCTTCAACATGGACAGTAAAGTGGATGCAGCTACAATAAAACTCGTCAATTCGTTTAACTGGACACATGGTCCAAAAACTCTACGAAGAAGAATCATCCAAGGTGGCCTAATCAGAGCAGTGAGTGAAAGTTGGTATCCTGCATCAGATGATGATTTCGGCCTCCTGCTCGAAGATGATATCGAAGTCTCACCGTACTACTATCTATGGATTAAGTATGCACTCTTAGCCTACCACTATGACCCTCAAGTTTCTTTCCCTGAACTGTCCTCCATTTCCTTATACACACCTAAACTAGTTGAGGTTGTGAAAGAAAGGCCAAAGTGGAATCCAACTGATTTTTTCAAAAGAATCCATCCGAACACACCATACCTCCACCAACTACCTTGCAGCTGGGGTGCAGTGTTCTTCCCTAAACAATGGAGAGAATTCTATGTATACATGAACATGAGATTCACCGAAAACGCCAAGGAGAACCCAGTTCAGATTCCAAAATCTAGGACAAATGGATGGCAAGCTTCATGGAAAAAATTCCTGATTGACATGATGTACCTAAGAGGGTATGTTAGTCTGTATCCAAATTTTCCAAACCAGGCAAGCTTTTCAACTAACCATATGGAACCAGGAGCTCATATTAGTGCTAAGGATAACGTGGTTAGGCATGACAAGCAAGATTTCGAGGTTCCATTGTTGAAGGAAGATTTCAGAAGCTTTTTGCCTAACTTTAAGTTGCCACCAGCATCAAAACTGCCATCACTCAACTTGTTTAATCAGCCGGTTTCGCTCAAGGGGCTTAAAGCAGCAGGAGCTAAATTGGGGCAAGATGTGCTGAGATGTGATAATGTTACTGAAATTGTTTCTGTTGATCATGAAACAGGTCTGCCTGCTCGCTGCGCCAAATTCTGATGACACAAACAAATTTGATTGATTATTCTTTGTATTTGATAAGTAATGTTTTTCTTTAATTTTCTTTTGTTGATACATGATGGGGATTCCAAGGAGGAGCTCTGTTTTTCTTCCTTGCTTTCCCCAAATGAAGCATAACAACAAGCATTCAAGGAGAGAATTGTAGTATAATTGAAGCCAAAATTGGCTTTTCCTTCCAACAACAAAACATCTGCTTTCCATTAATTTTTACTCACAATCCTTAGACTTTTGCCTATTTAAACAAAAGAGGTATGAACCAGAAGAGATTTGAACTTCAACTTCTTCTCACCCAAAGAGTTTGAATTTCAACTTCTTTTTACTGGAAGAGTCTGAACTTCAACTTTCTTTCACTAGTAATCCCTTTTAGTCATAAATTGTAATTTTTCAACTTCTAATAAGCACCAAAAATAATTTTTTCAAATATAATTTTCATTTTTAATCTCAAGTAAGACTAAATTGAAAATTTTTCAACTAAAAATTCAATTTCTATTTTCAGCAATGAATAGAGCAAATAACTATACTAAATCAAAGTTCTCGTCATAAAAAAAATCTGATATGTCTTATTTTTACGAGTGATTTGACCACCGAAAGTGGATGAAAATAAGTTAGAAAGGAAACTCGATCAATCGGTCCAATATTATAACACGATTTATTTTCCTTCCTTCAGTCATCGTTTTCCACGAATATAGCCTCCATGTTATTTGCTGGTCTAAAACCAGTCGCCTAGTAGTATTGGTTGGAACCGGCAGACATCGAATGATCAGTACAAAATGACAATAAGCTATTTTATATATATATATATATATATATATATATATATATATATATATATATTTAATGAAACTTATGTTTTCGTGTTAAAAAAATTAAAATAAAAATTTGAAAAATAAAAAAAATATATTCTCGATAAAACTCGAACCCACTATGAGAATGAAAATTAAATTTTAGGTTGATTGGAGTTTAAAAATCCCTATTGGAGATTATTTCCAGTGAAAAAGATCAATGTTCATACTTTTTTATGAAAAGAAGTTGAAATTTAGATACAAATAATTGAAGCCGCTACGTAAGCCAAAATTCAGGTAGCAAAAAATTTCATATAGAATGAGAAACAGAGATTAGTGCAATTGTTTTGAAGATTAGAAACAAAAGCATATAATTTATAAAAGCATAATAACCAAAAAAAAAAATCTCAGTTTAAATAACTAATTAATGTCTAATTAATAATCTAAAAAACAAAGATGACCGGATACTGTCTCATTTGGTATAATTGACACAACATTAGTTTTAAATTTCAGATATTTCAAAACAGCTTTATTTATTTATTTTTATTTTTTTTTTTAAGGAAAAGAGTGCTTTTACTTGTTCCTTAGATAAGGAAATAGCCATTTTGATGAACTCGTCTTCACCTTTGGTTGATATCATTTCAAGCATGGCATCCTGAGATTTTCTGAGCTTCCTTCTAGATTTTCTCAACAGCCTCAGCTTTAGTTTAGATTCTCTTTTCTCCTTCCTTCGAATTTCAGTGAGCGCCTTTGATAACTCTGTACAGTCGAATGACGAATTGCTGCTTTTTGTCGTCACCGCTGTCATCTGAATCTGATCATTCGCCTGATTAGGGGCCTGAGATAATTTTGACAAATCGGAAGAGGAATCAGTCTCGTTCTTGTTGACATTAGCACGCCGATGCTTCATATTTGGTTTGATTTTGTAACCTAAATCGCTAATTCAATCATATAACATATGAGAAATTTTTTTAGCTAAGATCGAGGATCCACAATTCAATCGTTTAATATATATAGGAAACAAATCCTTTCCTTATTGGAAACGCAAGGTCTAAAAGTTCCATAAATTTTAGGACCTTGAACTTGCACACAACTGTGAATTTACCCTTAACTATTTTGTCAATTCACCCAATAACTTGGATTCTTTTTGCAAATGGCTCCAATTCAAGCAATGCAGTCGAAAGCTATTAAATGATGAATTTCAAGAATTAAATATTTAAATTTAACTTATAAATCATTTATTTGTCTTCATCTTCCATTTCCGTTTTTATTTCTTTGAGTCTCTTCCTTTTTCGTTTCATAATCTCCTCTATTGTGTAGAGTAATTTCTCTAAATCTTCCTTTTCCTTTTCACGTTTGAATTCTTTTATGTCCACTATATTTCCACTCAACATTGAGAGAAAAATTCAAAAGTTGATTTTGATACGGTCTAAAACATAAATTCACACTTGAACTTTATAAATTGTTTCGAATAGAAATTCGAACATGTGTATAAATACACACTCCAATTATCAATTTTTCAGCTAAATTAACCCTCAACATGTTCCAAAATAGTGCCTGAATTACATACGACATTTGAGGCTGAAACTGTAATTTTTGAAGATCCATTTGTGCATTCATTGAAAATCAAGGACCAAAATGGAATTTTTCCACCTCCTTCCTCATCTCTTTCTCTCCCCATAGGCATTGCGTTTCCCTTGGTTGAATGTAACACTTTTTGAAGCGTTTTCATTTTTTGGTTATAGATCAGTACCAGATTTCTAGGTTTTGGCTCAATGTTTCTACTATTTTCTCTTTGTTTTTCTGGTTTTTATGTTTTCGCAATTTTTCTCTGTATAAAAGTTATATCCTAGAATTGCTGATGTTTGTCGAAGTTGGTTGGGGGTAAGGTTTAAAGGAACTGGTTCGGAAACACAAGTTAGAGTTAATGTTTCTTATTGGAGCAGAAGCATTCTGCTGAGAAGAAGTCAATAATGGAGGAAAAAGACAGGCTGATTGAGAAAGAAAGAGAGCTAGGAGGAAGAAGATAGTGAAGCTTTAATGAAACACATCGTTTCATTAAAGAAGAAAATAGTGTCGTTCTGATGAATAAGGAACACAAGATTGAGGCGTGAAAAATGATAAAGCGGCGACATTTTAGGCATGAAACAGTGACGTCTGGATTAAATAGAACGGTGTCGTTTTGACTCAAAAGAAAAGAAACATGCAGTCCTTTAAATCATCATCTTCGTTTTCCTTTTCCCTCATTCTCAAACTAACAACAGAAGTTAGTTACAGAAGTTTAAGTGTAACGGAATTGCATGAGAGCTTAACAAACATTAATCATATTGAATTTGGAGTTCAATTCCGATCTGAGTTAGATAGTTAATTTGAATAGTAAATACAACAGATTGTAATTGTAATTTTTTCTTCCTCTCTTCAACTTTGTAAAACAGAAAGTTCATTCTCTATTTTCCTTATTTTCTTCCTTTTTGTAATCCTCTTGTAATAGTCGATTCATGTTTCATCAATATAATTCAATTGTTTCTCTTTAAATGATTCTAGATTTTGAACTTTAATATGGTATCAGAGCTTGAATCTAGTTAGTTTGATCTAAATTGGTGAGTTTCAAATTCTCTTTTCAATTGATTGTGTTTTGCTTCTAGAATTAGATTCTACATATATTTTCTTATTTCTTCTTAGTTTTTTCATTCGTCTTTGAATCAATTCTTCTGGATCCTATTTCTTCTTTTCTTAAACAATATGGCAAACACAAATGCTCATATACATGATCCATCAAATCCTTTATACTTACACCCTAGTGATCAGAGTTCCAGTGTGATAATTACAACAATACTCACTGGAACAAACAACTATACAATCTGGTGTAGATCTATGTTGATGGCGTTGGGAACTAAAAACAAAACTGGATTTATAGATGGCTCTTTGATTGCTCCAGCAATGGATGATCCTCTTTATGTGGCCTGGAATAGGTGCAATATGATTGTGTTGGCTTGGATTAGGAATTCAGTAGAGTCATCCATCTCTAACAGTATTCTTTGGTTGGATAATGCATTGAAGCTTGGAGAGATTTGAAGGACAGATTCTCTCAACCAAATCAATCTAGAATTTCAGATTTAATTAAGGAGATTGCAAATTTTAGGCAGGGAGAGCTATCTGTTAATGAATACTTCACACACATGAAGATTTTGTGGGATGAGATGATGATCTTGAGCCCAATACCAAGTTGCATTTACAGACTATAGTGTAGATGTGGAGTAGTAGCCAGAATGAGAGAATATGTAGAAAATGAACAAGTTTATAAGTTCCTAAAGGGACGCAATGAGAAATACAGTATAGTGAAGTCTCAGATTATGATGTAGGAGCCTTTGCCTAATATTAATAAAGTATTTTTTCTTGTTGTGCAACAAGAAAGAGAGCAGAATTATACTTCTGCACAAGAAGTGAATATTATGTTGGCAAGAGGAAACTATTATTCCAAACCAAGGCAATTTGCTTCACAGGCTAGATTTAGAGGAAGCAACTATACTAGTATGAAACATTGCCTTTATTGCAATGGTGATAACCATAACAGTCAAAACTGTTACAATAAGCATGGTTATCCTGTTGGTTTCAGACCTAGGAACCCAACAAGTTTTTAGTCTCCACCTGGTATAAATGCATCCTTGCATTCTGTTAATTTGGTTAGTCAAGAGGCAGTTTCAAATTTCCAGAATGAAGGCTATGTAGTACCTGCATTCCAACATTTATATCAACCGTAACTGGAAGCTACAGAAGCAGTTAATGTTGATGCTGAATTTCCTGGTCAAGCTGTACAGAAAGCATACAGTCCAATTATGCATAATTACGACACAAATGTAGTTACAATTCATCAATCAACTGGATTTCCTCAGACAGCTGAATTTCCATATAGTCAACTTAATGTTGACCATTTTGCAGGAGCAGGAATGCCATTCACACAACAGCAGTACCAGCAGCTGATTAACACAGCAAGTCCAACATGCCACAGGGACAATCAAAGGCAATTCTAGTTAATCCACATGTAGTTAACAACATATTAACTACTCATTGTTGACGCTTGATTTTTGCCTCCGAAAAATAACCAATGATGATCAACATTCCAAGCTTGAGATATCCAGAATTCCAATCAGCTCGATTTTTCTCTTCTCGAAAATATATTTCAATGTTTTAATCTTCAGTGCGCTTCAAGAAAATTCTCAAAATTTCCCTTCTTCTTACAAAAAAAAAAAATATATTTTTCGGTGCGTTTTTGTTTTTCAAATTTGCAAAAATATAAAAAAGAATTTAAAAAGAATGATTTTTGATTTTAATCTTAAATTTCAATTTTAAGATTAAAATGGCAAATGTTTTATATTTTATTCTTGATTTTGATTTTTAATTGTAGTGTGTTTAAGTTTTTAATTAATTAGAAAATTAATTAGAATGGTTTAATTGAGAGAATTTAGAGAAAAATAGAGAAAAGGATTAAATTGAAAAGAAATAAAAGAAGTTAGGAAAATTGGGGAAGAAAAGAAGGGAAGGAAGGGCGTCATTGCAAAACGGGAGAAAAGAACTGTGGGCCGAAGTA
>CANUEY010004302.1:0-15062 GCA_948099555.1 Croton setiger | reverse complement strand
TCTACTCAAGGAAGATGCAAGTTGACTAATTTGTTGTTCCATATTCTGCATTCCCTTCCTTGTTTCTTGCTGGAATTCCTGTTGGGAAGTGGCAAGTGACCGAACAATGTCCTCCAATGGTATTTTCGGGGGAGGAGCTTGCTGAGTAGGTGGTCTAGCTTGTTGGTGACCTTGGAAATTTGGTTGCCTATTTCCATAGCCATAATTCTGCTGCCTCCTCCACCCTTCATTAGATGAGCTTGGGAATGAATTGTATTGTCTTTGGGGCTGTCCAGGAAATCCACCCATAACATTCACTTGCTCTTGATCATCCTGCACTTGGTAACACATGTCTGTTGGGTGATCGGGTGAATTGCATAATCCACATATGAGCTTTAAAACCTGCAGCAAAAGATTCAAATAAAAAAGTTAGTTTATCTAGTCTATCCTCTACAGAAGAAGTATTTACCTGGTAAATTTTCCTTGAAGGTTCCTCAGTATGCCCAAATTGCTGCGAATTGGCAGCAATAGTAGTTATAATTTCTCTAGCTTGAGCTGGAGTTTTGTTTACCAAAGCTCCTCCACTGGCTGCATCTACCATCTTCCTCCATATCCGTCATTCCTTCATAGAAGTATTGGATTAGGGATTGATTTGACATTCCATGTTGTGGGCAAGCTGCACACAATCTCTTGAACCTTTCCCAATAGTCATAAAGGCTCTCCCCAACTCGTTGGCTAATCCCACATATTTCCCTACGATTTACAGCAGCTCTAGAAGCAGAGAAATATTTTTCCAAGAATGCCCTAGCCATATCAGGCCATGTCATGATAGAACCCGGAGGTAAATTAAGCAACCACTCCTTAGCAGCATCTTTAGTGAGAACGGGAATGCTCTCAACTTAATCTGCTCTTCGGTCACCCCTTGTGGTCTCATGCTAGAACAAACTCCATGGAATTCCTTCAAGTGATTGTGTGGGTTTTCAGACTTCATTCCATGGAAAGTTGGAAGTTGATGAATGAGACTCGATTTAAGCTCGAATGGCACCTCCAACTCCGAATAGGTAATGCACATAGGCTGCTGCTCTATAAGGGCAGCCTGCAACTCTCGAACGGTGCGGTTTTCTGCCATAACTTGCTCTTGGTGAATTTCCGCTCGAATCTCTTCTTGTTCGAGATTTTCTTCTTCGATATTAGTTGTGAATTCGAATAGACCAGCTGCTGGACTTTCTGGTTCAGTTGCGGAAGTCGATTCTACCCACTTCCGCTCCTTCGCTTGTCTCCTTAGTGAGCGAGCTGTTTTCTCTATCTCTGGATCAAATAGTATAGGTAGATTTTCAGACCTGGTCATTCAAAGAGACAATAAACAGTAAAGCTAACTAGTCCCCCGCAATGGCACCAAAATTTGATGGGTGTCGAATCCACCAAAAATAAAAACCTGCTCTCCTACAAAACAAACTTGTAAATAGGGTGAGAAGGGTCGAACCCTAGGGACTAGCTTGTCGTAAATAACCAGAATTGAAAATAAAAACAAATAAAGTAAAGGGGAATTAAAAATAAAAAGGAAATTGATTAATTGAAAAATTAAAATAAGCGACAGAAATTAATAATAAATTAAAACGATAGGAAACGAATTCAGTTAAGGCATACCTCGGCGCGAAACTCGATTCGATTGATCATTGATTTCGAGAATGGTTCCTTAATTCATATTATAGATAAGTTATAGCTAGGAAGAACGTCGACCCAACCAATTCTACCGTAGTAATAGGTTGTTAAGATACGATCTAATAACAACACCTAATTAACTAGCAATCCTAAGTACGACGAAGGATTTAACTGTTAATTGCATTAAAAACTAATAGAACCCTACCCAGATTAACAGAAACTACGAGCATCCATTTAAATCTGATTATATTCTTCCTTAACATAACCTAAAAGGTTCTACCCAATCAGATTATATTAATTACTACTTTATCGATCTAACCAAACAATTACGGATTTGATTCAATCGAATAGCTATGGAAATTGCTATCAAATAAAACAACGGGCCCTATTAATTCATTCAATAGAATTTCGCTAAGGGATATAGTTTCCCAATAAATCACAGAAAGAATATAAATGCAATATAGATTAAGAAATTCAATTAAGTTCAACAATCTCACAATCGAAATTAAACTTCTACCTCGGTTTAAGCCTTAACTGAACAAAAGGATTAGCCACGCGTGGCTATGACAGAAAACATGATGAAAAAGAAGAAAAGATTGCGAAAATCAGCTCCCACAATGTAAATCACGTCACTCTGTTTGTGATGGCAAAAAGTGTCTACAGAAAGACCTAAAACTAACTTAAATACTTCCCAAAAGGTAGGACCAACTAATATAATAACAGGACCCACTAAAATTAATAATAAATCGGTCTTTCAAACTTTAAAACGAGCAGAAATAACCCTTCAGATGTTTCGGGCCAGCAGATCTTTTAAAATAAATTGTGTCTCCCGTTTTTTGCTTAGTCTTGCCCACGGCTAAAGATCAGATTTCCTTCTGCAGTTTCAATCTTTCTTCAAAACGCTTCAATTATGCTCTCTTTTCGCTCCATTCATGCCAAATCCAACTTTTCCTTGCACAAAAATAAAAAATCAAATAAAACTATATTTTTAAGCACAAATTACGTAAAATCAATATAAATATAACAATAAAAATAAGTTGGATTTGCATGCTATCAAAAGTGTATACAATAACCAGAAGGAAGAAAATGATAAAACCTTACTTCTCTTCTTTTCTACTTCTCTATTTATATTCCTATCTAAAAACTACCAGAATTGAAAACATAATTACAGTTTGATTAATAACATTTTGTTACGCTGAGTTGTTATCCAAGTAGAAGTTTCTGTAACTGATTAAGCTTCAGTTGCAGTTGGATGTTAAGGAAGAAGGAGATCATGAAGAAGGAGAAGAATTCTGTTATCTGTTAGTTGCTGGGTTTCAAAAATGACGTCGTCCCATTTTGTATAAGTGCCAGCGTATCATTCTTTTCCTCGCGTGTGTAATTTGTTTCTAATTAATCAAAACGACGTCGTTTTCTTTTAGTCAAACGCCACTATTTTAGCTTTCTTCTTCCTCAGCTTCGTTCTTCTTCATTTTCTTTCCTCTTCACTTTTGTTTTTTCCATTGTTGAATATCCATTCAACTGCTCCAATACCCTCACCTCCCCCCCCCCCCACCCCCACGCAAGCTGGAGACATAGGATTAACAAGTCCCAACTTGAGCAAAAAGGCATGAAAAACTCTTGGTATAATAGCTTTGGTAAAATCGTCTGCCATTTGACACTCTGTTTTGATAGGTAGTAAATGAATGACTCCCTTGTTAACTTGCTCATGAACCACATGGCAATCCAGTTCTATATGTTTCATTCTTTCATGAAAAATAGGATTTGAAGCAATCTGAATTGCTGACTGGTTGTCACAGTATACACTTATGGGCTTGGAAGATGGAAAATGAAGATCATTCATGAGATATATCAACCACTGAACTTTTAAAGTAAGAGAAGTAAGGGCACGATACTCTGCTTCAACAGATGATCAAGAAACAGTTGTTTGTTTCTTAGACCTCCAGCATATTAGTGAACTTCCAAGATACACAGAATAGCCAATTATAGACTTTCTAGAATTAGTGCATCCAGCCCAATCATTATCAGAATATGCTTTAAGAATAGGTAATGAGGTAGAAGAAAAGAACAATCCAAGTGCTGGGCATGCTTAATGTACCTCAGTAAATGATGCACTGCTTTAAGATGAAGTGTAGTTGGGGAAGCCACAAATTGACTAAGGTGATTCACTGTATATGCAATGTTTGGACATGTAGTTGCCAAATAAAGAGGTTTGCCTATGAGTTGTCAATAGGAAGAGCCATCTGGAAGTGTCTCTCCTTTTGTAGAATCAGTTTACAGTGATATTTGATGGGATTCAAACATGGCTTAACTCATAGAAAACCAGGCTCTAGAAGAATTTCCAAAGCATATTTGCGTTGGTCAGGATAAATCCCTTTCTTGCTTCTAGCAATCTCCAAACTAAGAAACTATTTGAGATTGCCTAAGTCCTTTATCTTAAATTGAGCATTTAACAAATTTTTGATCCTCTGTTTCTTTCAAACAACTTTTAGACAAAATGATGTCATCAACATAGACAGAAGGACTATAAATGAACTATCTTATTTTAAGGTGAATAATGAATGATCTGATGAAGACTGCTTGTAGCCATATGGCAACAGAAAGGATGTAAGTTTGGAAAACCATTGTCTACTGGTTTGCTTAAGGCCATATAAAATTTCTCCAATTTGCAAACTTTCCGTTTTGGAATGTCCATTCTTGGTGAAGGTGCCATATAGACTTCTTTAAATAGATTACCATGTCGGAAAACATTGTTGACATCTAACTGATGTAGATGTCAATTATTGCATGAGGCTAAGGCTAGAAGCAACCTAATGGTTGTCATCTTGGCTATAGGAGAGAAATTCTCCAAATAGTCTAAACCTTCTACCTAGTATAGCTTTTGGCCACAAGTCTGGCTTTGTATCTTTCAATACTGCCTTCAGCTTTAATTGACTTTGTAAACCCATTTACAGCCAATTGGAGATCTGTTGGAAGGTAAATCAACAATGTCCCAAGTTTCATTTGCTTCCAGGGCTTGAAGCTCCTATTGCATGGCTTAATTCCAGACATCCAGCTTCCTTTTTATAACTGTGAGGTTCCTGCAACATATTTAATTGAAAATATAATGTTGATAGGATAGTGATACAGAATGATATGATAAAACATGAGATAATGGATGTTTTGGGGAGATTGCAAAAGATGATTGAGCAGACAAATGACAAACATAGTGACGGAACCCTATGGCAAAAAAGCCTTAAACTCGCACACACACTTTAATTAATAATTCTGAAAACGAAATCAACCCACCCTCTATAACACTTGTTGCTTATGAAAGCAAGAACGCTAATAACAGAAGGATTTTGTGAGATAGAAATCAGAAAAATGTCACAAACAAACTTTGACAAGTAAATCTAAATTCCTAATGCAATCCAAGAATCAGAGTTTCTCTCCCTAAAACTAAAATCACACAAAATATTCTTGAAAAGAATAAGTAATTTTGAATTTGATGATTAATTAATTCTTTCTTATAAGCATATGTTGCCCCTTTTTATAGTGAAAGACATAAATCCTAATGAAATAAGAAAATCTAACTAGAATCTAAAACAAATCCTAAATAAATTCTAACTAGAAAACAAATCCAATTCCTAACTATAAAAGAAAATAATATAGCAAAATATAGCAAAATTCGTCCAAAATACTTGGCCCACAAAAGTAGCCCAAATTCACTTCCATGCATATTCGGCCATGCACTCCATGCATGCAAAATTCGGCCCAAGCTTGTTTTCCTCTCAAGAAGCTTCATTTCCAAGACATATTATAACCATGATGTACTTTGAATTTTCCTAAAGCTCCTTATCCATCTTTTTGACAGCAAGTTCTTGTAATTCTTTCGATATTTCTTCTTGCACATACATTCCCAAGCTTGCTTGAAATTTCTTAGCTCGACTCCTTGTCAAAGGACCATTTAGTAACGTTAAAGGATCCTTGTCAACCCTCTTTTTTGCATCATTCTCCCCCTCTTGAAAAAGATTTGCCCTCAAATCATAGTTTATTTTGAATGCAGTTTTCCACTCATCTCTAGGCATAATCTTGTTGACTGCCCTACAATCCACGCACATTCGCCATGAACCATCCTTCTTTGGCACAAGCAAAACTGGTCACGAACATGGACTAAGGCTCTCACGCACCAAACCTTTCTCCAAAAGCTCTTTAACTTGCCTTTGCATCTCCTTCGTTTCCACAGGATTACTTCTATACACTGGTTGATTTAGAATGGTAGCACCGGGTATAAAGTTAATTTGATGTTCAATCCCTTTTAATGGTGGTAAACCACTAGGCAGCTCTTTGAGAAATACATCTCTAAATTCCTGCAACAAAGACTTAAAAACAAGAAGGTAAAGAATTAAGTGATTCTTCACGGTTAGCTAGCAAAGTTTCTTTATACCTAATGAGCAAAATAGGCTGCCCAACATCTAATTCTCTAGCTCTCGCATAAAATGTGTGTTTCTTTTTTCCTCCTTGCTGATTTTCTCTCACCAATGGACCATTTATTTGTTTTATTTATTTTCGAACCTTTTTTTCCTCAATTTTTTTTACTCTCACTCACTTCCTTATCATGTTCTCTCTCCCAACCCTTAAATCCTAATTTGGAAGTGTTTGAACTTGTAGTGGATGAATGCACCTTTTCCCTCTTAAGCATCTTCTTTTGATCTTCATAAACCTCCAACGGTGATAAAGGCACTAAAGTCACTTGCTTTCCTTTATAGGTAAAGGTACCTATTTGTGTACCCATCATGTTGTGTTCTTCTATCATGTTGCCACGACCTTCCTAATAACAAATGGCCAGCTTGCATAGGTACAACATCACACATAACCTCATCCTTATACCAACCAATAGAGAATGGTACTTTTACTTGCTTAGTCACTTTTACCTCTCCAGCATCATTGAACCACTGCAACTTGTATAGGTTAGGATGTTTGCAACAAGCCAATCCCAATTTCTCAACCATGGTATTGCTTGCAGCATTGGTGCAACTCCCTCCATCCATGATAAGTGTACAAACCTTACTATACACCACGCATCATGTATGGAAAAGATTCTCTAATTGATCCAAGCCTTCTTCTTTGACTTGAATGTTCAAAGCTCTTTTAGTCACCAAAATCTCTCCATATTCAGCATTCAACATATGATCTTCTTCTTCTTCACAACCAGTCAATCCTTCATAAAATTCGGCCAAATCATCTTCCCCATCACTAGGTTCAGATTCGGATTCAAGTTCCCCATCATGTGTAGTAATCATCACACGCCTATTTGGACATTGTGAAGCAATATGCCCATTTCCCAAGCACTTAAAACACTTGATTTCTCTACTTGAAGGAGCTTTGGAAGGCGTTTCCTGTGACACCTCTGAACCTAAACCATACGTCGTTCCGACATCATTTTCATACATTATGTGCATTTTCATTTAAATGCATCATGATTTAATTTGATAATCAAGTTAATTATGGATTATATGATTTGGATTTGATAATATATGATTTGAATAAGAATTTCAAGTTATGTTATAGGCTCGTTTGCCGTCGAAAGACACAACGGAGCTAATTAGGGTTTTTGGACCCGCGCGATCGGAAAATGCTGAAATCGCGTAAAATATGAACCAAATGATTTTGATATGATTTTATATGTTTATTAATATGATTTAAAGAGTTTTGGAACCCTAATTTTGCAATGACGTCATACGGTTTTGGTTTCATAAAAATCGTCGGGGTTCGGAGTCGGTTTAGGGCACCGATCGAACCGCGGTAAATTTTCGGATTCCGATTTTTACTGAACTTCATACACGTGTTATACTATTTATTTTGACACCTAAAGTGAATTTTAATTTGGTGTTGGACTCATTTGGTGGCTGGAAATTTGAGGAATTGAAGAATGAGTAAATGAATTATAATACTTAAGAGTTAAGTTATGAATAAGGAAAGAAATATGTCTAAACTAAAGTATAAAGCAGCTGCTGTAAAGAGTAGTATGCTGGAATGATTCTGTGGGCTGTATTAAAGAGGTGGAGAGGTGAGAGGCTGCAGGAGTGAGAAGAGGAGGAAAGAGAAACGGGAAAGAGAGAAAAAAAAAAAGAAAGAAAGAAAGAAAAGAAAGAAAGAAAAAGAGAGAAGGGGAAATTGGGCAAAAACCTTCCATCCAATACGTTTATTGTGCTTCTGGGATGTTTATTAAGTGATTATAGGTGTTAGAGAGTGAAGAGAGGGGCTGGAATTGAAAGGAGAACGAAAAACAAAAATCTGGTCATAAAAATTATGGGTTTGGCAGTTTCAGGGTACCCACTTTGAGGCTTTGTATCTTTTAATCTATAGTGCATGGAAGAGTTTGGCTTCGATGGAATGATAGAAGGTATGTAGGAGAAGAGATTGGTAGTCTTAATTCACCGGAAGATCGCCGGAAGTGGTCGTAACGATCGCCTGAAGTTGGGAAAAAATAGGCAATTTCTGGGTTGAGTGAAAAACAGTGTGAGGAGCCAACTTTGAGGGCTTGTATCTTTTAATCTAGAGAGCTTCTGGGAATTTGGCTCCGATGGTTAGCTAGAGGGTGTGTAAAGGAAGAGAACGGTAGTCGTATCTCGCCGAAAAGCCGCCGGAGGTAGACGTACGGTCGCCTGGAAGTTGGCTTGGGAGCTAGGGTTTTCGGCTGGAAAAAAGAAGGGAGAAGGTGGAAGAAGATCAAAACGACTATGAGGGTGTCGTTTTAATTAATAGAGACGCGGCCAAAACGCAGGAGACAGACGCGTTTTGGGAGTTAAGCTTTTGGCCAAAACGGTACGCCTGGCTGCCTTTTGAGCCAAAACGCGTGCCCAGCACCTGTATTCGATATAAATCCTGTTTTGGCCCTTGAGCTTTATTTCCGTTTACATTTTAGCCCTTCTGGGCAATTTTGCAAATATTTTTAATTGTAGATTGACCCCTAAACTTTTAAATGTTTATATTTTTGAACTAGAGACTTTTATAAATTATATTTTGACCCTTCCAGCCTAATTTCGACGTCCTGATTCCGTTTTTTACGTCAGAAATTTATTTTGAGATCGTTTTGAGACTGAAAAAATTAAGATTTAAATATTTTGTTAAAGAATTTAATTATGAATTTGGTTTTAATTATTTATTTGGTTTATTTAAATATAGTTTTATTTTTAATAATTATAATTATTATTAATTATAATTATTATATGATAAATTGAGATTGTTAAATATTTTTAATATGTTATAAATTGATTTTAAATAGGAAAAATTTATGGATTGAGTTTAAATTCTCAGAAAAATATACGGATTTAATTTTAAACCCAATTAACTCAGAAATTAATCATGAAATTATGCATCATAGCATATATGAATTTCTGATTTGGTTATTTGAACATTATTGCTATGTTATGCATTATAGGTGCATCTAGTTCTCGAGCGGTGCGGGGTAAGCAACCCGAGGGCCACCCGAGCACACAGCAGTAAGTGCTAAACCCACTTACTTATATGTTTGATATGAACTTTGTGATATTGCCAAGTATGCTATTTTGAGCTTTTTGGACCGGTACTGAAGTCTGGTCATCTATGAGGTATGAAACTGCTGTTATATGTTTTTGATAAACTGTTTGGACCGATACTGAAGCCCGATCAATTGGAAATATGTGATATGTGAATTTCGATGTTTATGGTTCCTGTTGACGCTCGATTTTTGCCCCCTAAAAATAACCGATGATGATCAATGCTCCACGCTGGAAATATCCAGAATCCCTCTCGATCCAATTTGTTGTTCCTCAAAAATTTCAAAGAATTTAATCTCTCACGTATTTTTAAGAAAATTCTTAAAGTCTCCTCCTATTTTCTTCTAAAAAAAAAGGGGATTTAATCGAATAATTTTTAAACTACCTATTTCAAAATATATATGAAAAATAAAATAGTTCGAAACTATTTTCTCCTTGGGCTATCAAATTTAATTTATTTTGGTAATCAATTTTTAATTTTAGTGGGGTTAGAAATTAAGAATTGATTATAAATTGGATTGATTTTGGAGAAATAGGTGAAATTGGGCTAAATTGAAAGAAATTGGAAGTTCATAGGAAATTATGAGAGAGGGGAAGGGCACAATTGGGGGCGGAGCATAGTTCTGGGGGGCCAATGTATAATTTCCAGAAATACTGGGGAGGAAGGCAGGAACTGGAGATTAAGGGTCAAAACGACGTGTCGTTTTGACCAAACGCTGGGACGACAGGGGGAGCAGAGGCCACAGCTTTTAACCAAAACAACTTGTCATTTGGTTTAATGAAAAACAAAAAAAAAATAAAAATAAAAAAAGGAAAAAGAAAACAGTTTGAACGAAGGCCCTCGGCTGGAAATCAAATCGATTTGGGGGAAAATAGGGCTCAGAACCCTAACAGAGAGAACCTAATGTAAACAGGGATCGAACGATCCCTTCTCCCTCTGGACCAGACGTGAACAGTGGGAGAGAGAAGGCGATGGCTTCATTCGAAAGCCTCTGGGGTCTGAAAGTCAAAAAGAGAAAACGAGATTGGACAGAAAGCCTGAGGAGAGAAGAACGAAAAAGAGAAACTTGTGGACGAGAGGGAGTCAGAGGCGGCGTTTGCAGAGAGGGAGCATTGAATGAGGCTTGCTGAAGAAGGCAGATTTCGCCTTGAAAAGGCGAGAGAAGGCACAGAGAAAGGGGTTCGAAAATTTGGGGAGAGAGGTTCCTGGAGAGAAAAAGATTTTCGAAAGAAAAGCTGTAAGTTTTTGAGTAGGGTTCTTAGGAGTTTTCTGTAAGCAGAAATAACAAAATTAGGTTTAATTTCTTCTGTTTCTTGTAACTATCCAGAAAACCCCTTCTTTGAAATCAATTCGAAATTTGGGGGATTTCTGTTCTGTGAGTTCTGTGTTCTTTTTCTGTTTTTAATTGCTGTACTGGGACGAGGAACAAGGATTCTGGGCCTTTTCGATTGCAAACTTAAAGCTGTGTATCTGAGGTATTTTTAATTCAAAGCTTTCTGTTATTGTTTTAATTTCAAATATGAATAATGTAGTTTGGAAATTTTGTTGGATGCCTGATCTTAATTGTTCTGATGATTGATAATGAAGCCTGTTTCATTCAATTGGTTGCTTGAACAACGATATGTGCTAGCTCCTTTCTGCTTCTGTTTTCTTTCAGATTTCTAGGTCATTAGGTTTTATCAACGATGTATAATTCTCTGTTTCTTGATGACTTAGCTTGATGAGATTTTAAATGGTTTGTTGAGATAACCAGAATGAACGTGTTCTGTATGTTGTGTGTTGCCTGCAATGTATAATAAGGTTAGCTGTTCTGGAATGGTGTGGTCTGATCAGTTCAGTTCTGATTTTGTCTAAGTGCTGTATCATGTTCAGTTTGCTTCCTTATGCTAAAATCCGTTGGTTATGACCCTACTCTTCCAGTTTATGATAATGTATTTTAGTTCATGTCAAGTTAGATGTATACTTTGGATGTACATTATGGTTAAAGAACTAAGCATAAAATCATTATTATATGTTGTTTACTCAGTTTGGAAAATATTTCTGCTTTAAAAATATCATTAATTTAGATCTGTTCTTTAGTGGTCATGGTAGTCCTGAAATGATTGATGGGTTTTGTTGAATAAACATTGCTTATTGTTGTTTTTTTTTAAGGTAAATCCATGTTTATGCCATTGTGTTTAACATTGCATATGCCATCCTTCTTAGCAGAAGAGTCATGTTGTTGTATTGCATATTTCTGGTAACTTTTCCTTTTGAGGTTTATAAACTGTGTCTGCATGATGAACAAGATATTGAGATCTGGATTGCATTATTGAATTGCTCTTAATTTTAATCGATGTTGTTGGTTCTGCGTTTGCTAGATCTGCTTCTAAGATTGTAATAGATAGTAACCTGTTGACACATACGTTTATTGCTTCAAATGAGTTGTTGCATATGCTGAGTCGGCTGTGTTGTCACTTACTGCCTTTGTTGAGTTGCTGCATCTGGCATGCTGTTTAGGGTAAACATATTTAGGTTTAAATGCAGTCTTCAGGCTGTAGCAGTCTGCATAGGTCCTGTTAGGTTGCATTTCTTCTAAACACTTATATAAAGTGGCCCAATTGTTTAGAAGCTGCCTATATGCCTTGTTGTGTTCCTTTTGTAATCTGTTATGCATGAATAGAATGGCAGAAGATGGATTGCTGTGCTGAGTGTGCTGGTTATTATTATGTTGAAATGATGAGTTGTCTGGAAAGCCTGGCTATGCTCTTGTGTGCCCTAGTCCAACAACAGTTGTGTCATGGAAGATGTTAACATGCCATCTTTGTTCTGGTTCCAGAATCATTAAAATGCCCATCTAAACTTCTGCTTCATTCTGTTGAACTTGAGCTTAATCAAAGCTTTCCTCGCTTATGATGAATATGAAACTTACTAAGCCTAATGGATCATTCTACCATAATGTCTGATGTCTCCAACCTCTATAGTAGCTTCTTCAGAGTAAACATATTGTGATCTTCAAAATCCGTCTTATCTTATGGATTGAATATGCTAAATCCAATTGCAAAAAGAGAGAGATGAGAAGTGAGGCTATGGAGGTGTATCCTTTACATGCTAACCAATTTATAATGAGTGTTTATGCAGCATTTCAGTTCATGGTCAGGTTGGATATTCTATCGGTCAATAATGTTGTGAACTTATTAGTGATTTTCAACTTTAATTCTGCTAGCAAAAGCATAAAGTTGCGAAAATGGGTCTTGTCTTGCTTTGGATCTCAATCTTGGTTCCATAAATCATTTTGGAATAAGATTATGTAATCCATTGTTCCAAACCAATTTTAGGTTCTAGTAATTATGTTTGTTTTTAAAGAGACCAATAACGTTGCTCATGATTTATCACATATAACTCTTTTGTAAAATCATTTTGATATTGTTAGGCTTAAAATTTTACAGGATCATATGTATTTGCAAACTCTTGCTCAACTGAATAATATTAGACATAATTATGGAATATGTTCTAATAATATAACTCTTGATCAAATTTTAAAGGTTTAGACATATTTATGACAAATGAGAATAATATATATATATATATATATTAGACATAATTACGAGAAATAAAAAATATTAGATTTCATATTGAATAGGAGTGACATACATACAATATAACGTTAGGCAATTTTGAAATGCCAACTCGAATTTTTAAGTGATTTAAGTTTAATTCAAATATAATATCAGTTAAATTGCTAAACCATTTTTATATAAAAATATACATATATAAGACCTCCTATAAGTAGGAGTAATAAGCTGTCGATTAGGTTGGTGTGTCTTTTCCTTTTACTTTTTTTTTTTTTTAATCTAAATGGAATATGATTCACTGGCTTAGTTAACCTTTTGTTTGCATGAAACAATATGATGTCTGTACTTTTCCGATGAACACATGCCACTAATGCATTTTGTCCAGACATTGTTCTGTTAGTTTATTTACGTGCTCATCCGTTTACCAAATATTTAATTACTTATCCTAACTCTACATTCAATCCCCATTTTATCATCTAATGGCTAATCATCATCTTATTTAAAAGAAAATTATTCTTCATCTCTTCCATTTCAGTCTCCATTTCGATATTTGAGAAAAATGTTTAGAAAACAATTAATTTATTTAAATTTAAAAAAATTTGAAAGAATAACACTCATATCCCTATGGTTTCATCTAATAGAAACCTAGATCCCTGTAATTTGAAAAACATATTTATTGGTCCTTACAGTTTTATGTCATTAACAATTAATTCCTTATATTTCATATAAGACCAAAAAGTAATAAAATGTTATAAATTTGAAGTGAACATTTTATGTAAAAAATACCTCCAATTCGTACACTTGTGTGTGTGTGTATATATATATATATGTATATATACTTTCTGTAACTAAAAGTTCTTCTGAAACATTTTCGAAATTGTTTTAAGATTTTTGCACTTTTTTGTATCTTAGTGGGCAATAATAGGGCAATCATTATTTCCTCTTCTTTATGATTTTGGTTTTGAGGAACAAATCAAGAGAAAACAATTATCATGTTAATGCTAATAGATAGCTAATATCGGTTAACTGATTCGGTCTTTTTTTTTTCAATTTTTTAACTAATAAATATGAATTACGATTTGAATATTTTAAAATATATGGAAATATTTTCCATTATATTATGCAGAGAATTCTTTAACAACAAGGGCATATCCGCATAAAATGACAAATCAAAATTTATAATATTCAATTATGATTGTAGTCACAATGTGAAATTACCAATAATAATATAATTATAAGTATATATTAAATATTGGATTTATTATTTTATTTTTAATATTTAATAGATTAGTATATAAAATTTAATTTCAATTAAAATTATTTTTTTAAAATTATTATTATTATTATTATTATTCAAAAAATAATATTATTTTATAATAATTTTAAAAATAATTCAATTTAATATTATTTTAATAAATTTAATGTAGTCCTAATATGAATTCTTAAATGAAAAAATTTCAAATAGGAGCTTATGAAAACAGTAAAATATTGAAGTTTGTAAGGCTGCAGATGATATTCAACAACTATTAACTGTATGAAAACTGTTAAACCAAACACCCTATTGATATTCTTTAATTATTGTTTTATGTATAAACTCTTCTTAACATGCATATTTCTCGAATTTGAGACTTATTCTTTCACTATCTTTATCATTAAAATAAATTGATTTTTTAAATAATTTTGAAACGAGCGGATTCATAAAATAATTTTTAAAAGTCAATATTGTTATATAGTTATCATATTTTAATTTGGAGACCAAAAAAAAGGGAACATAAAGATGCGAAAGAAAATAGTAAAAAATAAAAAATGTTTGGAATATGCCAACTTCGAATTGTATATATTTATTCGGGCGCATGGGCATGAGACATACTTTAGGCAGATTCCCCTTTCAACCAATGCAAGCCGTATATTCCATTTTCTGTTGTTTTTTAATATTCTATTTTATAATGCATAAATACCGCTCATTGATTAAAGTGTCTATTTTTTAGTTAACAGTTAGTACAAATCTATTTTTGTTTGGTTTTACTAATTTTTTTTTTTTACAATGCACTAAGCAAAATCTTGTACGTGATTGATTAGTGCAATATTAATTTATCATGAGAGAAAGTGGCATAATGTTAAATTTATTAATTTGCTATATTATAGTATATGCTTTCAAAAAAATTAAAAAACTAAAATTAAATTACGTATGGTTAAATATCATATGAAATAATAATAATAATAATAATAATAATAATAATAATAATAATAATAATAATAATAATAATAATAATAATAATAATAATAATAATAATAATAATAATAATAATATTATTATTATTATTATTATTATTATTATTATTATTA
>CANUEY010004131.1:0-28555 GCA_948099555.1 Croton setiger | reverse complement strand
TTTATGACCGACGATGTATTCCGGTCTTACAGGTTTGCTGGCCAACTATGGTTACTGATATGCCGTGAAATGCCCGGGGTAACATATGGTCGATAAATCACAACCAATGAATAAGAAATGACATGTCATTATGCATTTACTATTATAGCTTGAAATAAATGATATATGTAACCTGAAAATGATTGATATTGTTATATGTGATAAATTGCCTTAATTGTTATATATGCTTTGTTTAGCACTTGCTGAGTTTTGCGACTCATACAAGACGCACATTATGTTTTTCAGGTTAGCTGTTTGAGTGAAGTACTGAGACTTGACAGGTCTATAGCTCAGGTCGGTACAGCTGAAGTCTAGGCCTCTCTCCCTCTCGTCACATCATTTGTACCAGTTGCATATAGAATTTTGTTTAATGCTACTTCTGTATAGTATTACCTTATATTTTGGCATGTATATATATATGTTAATTACGTTTGAGATAATAAGGCAAAAATGGTATGTAAGTAAATATGAATATTTATGTGTGTTTGATATTTGGTATATGTATGTTATATGTTGAGTTATTATGTTATGGTATAGCTTAACAAGATAATTAAAATGGAGATATATGTTTTAAAAAAAAAATATGACATGTTTTATAACGTAAGATATAAGAGAGGACGCTACATGGAGAATGGTTAAATGGGTACAGGCGCACACCTGTGCGGGCGCGAACATTGGGCGGGAGGACAGAAACATCACCTCGAAAGATATTGCCGCTCTTATTATGCCGCATATTATGAAGGAACCGGGGTACAAGGTGAAACACATTCAAACGGAAGTTCACAATCGATTTCAGGTACGTTAATGTTGATTAGTGTATGCATTATGTTTAGGGTTTAGTAAATATTTCATTTATTTTCGGGTCTGGACGTACGTATTGTAGGTAAGGGTGAATTATAAGAAAGTGTGGCACGGGAGGAGAAAAGTGATTGAGGCAGTGTTTGGGGCTTGGGAAACTAATTTTAGAGAATTGCCCAGCTATTTGGCAGCGGTGAAAGCAACGAACCCAGGCACAGTTGTGCAGTACAAGTTTCGAAGAGGAACTGAGAACAGTGAAAGATGTGTTATGAGATATGTGTTATGGGAGTTTGGGCCAACAGTCCAGGGATTCCAAGCGTGTCAGCCAATGATATGCATTGATGCAACCCACCTTCGCGGGTTGTTTAAAGGTAAACTGATAACTGTAGTAGCGAAGACGTCTAACAACAATATTCTGCCAGTAGCATTTGCAGTTATAGATTCTGAGACGACGCACAGTTGGAAATGGTTCCTCAAGTATTTGAAATTGAATGTTCTTGGAAACCGTAATACTTGTATTATTTCTGATCGGCATCAGGGTATTATTTCAGCAGTGGAGAAGATATTAGAGAAATATCCAACTGCTGGAGTTCATAGGTTTTGCCTTGAACACGTGAAGGCGAATATGTCATCGCGTTTCAGATGTGAGGGTTTGAAGAAAATATGTCAGAGAATCGGGACTGAGTTGCAAGAGGGAAAGTATGTTGCTGCATGGCAGAAAATCATTCTGAAAAACGAGAGAGCTCATTTTTATTTGAGAGAAATCGAACTTGAGAAATGGACTCTTTTTGCCGACGGTGGCCGAAGATGGGGAATAACAACGATGAACACCGCTGAGAGCTACAACAACGTTCTGAAAGGCACTCATCATCTCTTGATCCGAGCTTTGATCGAGTCAACATTAGAGAAGATCGTTGCGATTTTTCAGCGAGATTTGGCTCGCATCGACAAATGTGAAACAGCACTAGCACCTCATCCACAAAAAGAGCTCACGAAGTATAGGCGGCGTGTAAGACTCCACTCGGTAACCTGTTGGAACAATAATGCATTTCTTTACAAAGTGGTGAAAGGAAGTGGCAACGCGCAGATGGTACAATATTTTAAACGGAAGTGCAGCTGTGGAAAGTGGCAAACATATAGAATTCCATGCTCTCATGCTGTAGCTGTTGCGTATTTCAGGGAAGATGATCCAATGGATCTAGTTGATCCGTTCTACACGGTTCAAGGTTGGGCTCTACAGTATGTTGGATCATTTACTCCTATTCTTGGTAGGGAAACATGGCCGCCACTAGAATGGAGTCTACTTCCAGATGACTCGAGAATGATTCACCATGATGGACCAGGTCGAAGGTGGGTGAATCGACAAAAAGGGTCCATGGATTATACCCGAAGGCATACGAGGAGAGGTACCGTTTGCAGCCTATGTAGGAATGCAGGACATAATGCTAGATCGTGCCTAATATCTCATCCTCCGTCCGATAGAACACCAATTTAAGCTATTTTATGTATTTTCAGTAATTTTAGGCTTTTTAAGCAACTTTATGTATTTTAAGCAATTCTATGTATTTTCAGCAATTTTATGTTGTTGAACTTTTTTTAATGTATTGTTATCAATTTTAGGTAATTTCAGAAATTTTATGTAATTTCCGAAATTTTCTGTTGTTTAACTTTTTTTAATGTATTTTTATCAATTTTAGGTAATTTAAGTAATTTAACTAATTTAAGCAAATTTAAGCTATTTTAAGTAAATTTATTTTATTTAAGCAATTTTATGTATTTAGTGTAATTTTTAGTATTTTCATCATTTCATGTAATTTAAGAAATTATAAGCAATTTTATAAATAATTGTACAGAAATAAATAATTACATAAACATACATTTATGCAAATGAAATAAAATATATAACATACTAAAACACTATATATTACAAAAAAAACTGTCAATTTAGTACATAACTGTGTCTTTATAAAAAACTGCCCCAAACTACTCATTTGAATCTCTGCGCCCCGGGCGCTCCTTCACATGCGAGGATCCAGGATATCTCGGTGATTTCCTCCGTCGTAGCGACCTTCGGAGAGCCAAAGGCACATCCGAGTCAGAACTATCCAGCCGCGTGGCTCCCGGTGTGGACGGCTCCCCAGCAGGCGAGGCTGCATCGTGAAGCGGAGTCTGGGGCACCGCGTCAGCATCGTAAAATAAGTCCTGGATCAGCTGCTCCGAAGGAGAGTCTGCTGCTGCTGCTGCTGATGGTGCTGTTGAAGGTGCTGGTGGCTGGATCTGAACAGCTCTGCGTCGCCCGATGCCTCGAACTTTGCCACCTCTCGGATGGGGACGTCGTGGACGCATCTCATCCACAGGAGTCTGGTGGCTGAAGAATAGCAGCATAACTCTGCGTCGGCGTGACTTCCAACTGCGTCTGCTGGACATGTAGCCCCCGCTCTAGAAGACCTCCGACGCGCGCCAGAAACGCTGTCACATCTTCATGGCGAGATCCAACCGTCAAGTGACGCTCCTCAAAATCCCGCACCTCCCGCAGTGCCTCAGATGACGATCTCGCCTGTCAAAGTTAAAACATGAATGATGAATAAAAGTAATGGATAAACAAAAATTTTTGTTTATAATACTTACCAGCGCAGTGTATGCCTCTGCTGATCCTATGAACCCGCGAGCATCAGCGACGGTCCGACGATCCTCTAGGTTGCTGATCAGTCGGACCGTACGCTGTTGGTACCAGGCCAAGTAGCCGCCCGATACCAGTGTAGCAGCCACGTAGTCTCCGCCCATTGATCCATCCATCGCGCAATCGCCGACTGGTGGTACACGCGCCAGTCCTCCGTCGGTCGCCCAATCCGTGTCAGTGAATGGGCCCGTCTGTAGTCATCCGCACTCAACAGCAGAGTGGATTCGGGTATCGATCTCCTGCCGATACCCGAACTGTCGTGCCGTGCGGTTCGGAACATGGAACTCAACCACCTCTATGCAAATGAGCTGCGTAATGGTGGCCTAAATCCCATGTCCCGCCCTGCACTGAGGCGGAAGGGACTGCAGCAATGGATCCGAGTACGGAATTCATACAAACTGTAACACATAAAATTAAACCCTAAACACTAATACAGTAAAATGAAACGTTATGTAAATACAGAAATTAAAAGTCAATCCACATACCTCTGCAGCTGTCATTACAGACAACTGATCTCGATAACCCAATAGGTTATGGCCCATAACGTCCTGCATATTCTTCCAAATCCGTTATCTGCAAAAAAAAAAAAAGTCAAATTGATTAAACCCTAAACCCTTTCATTCAATTAAATGTTGAAACAACATACCTTCACGCATACGGGTATCCGCTAAACGTCTGAGGCTGACTCTCAGGTAGCGTCGGCCTGAGAGTCGTTATCCTCTCCCAAGTGCAGATCTGTGTAATAATATTACTCAATATTATAAAAGTCCACAATAATTGTAAAGTAAAAAACCAAAAACTTCTATATCTAAAAAACGTACCTGCACAACAAGGAGGCATCCTTCGATATACTCGTACCCCATCGCAGCCTGGCACAAGTTGCGATACAAGAATGCCAGTATGACACTCCCCCAACTGTAATCTCGACAGGCTGCGATGTCTTCTAGCAGCTGCACGAATATCAGCGTCGTGCTGTTCTTGGAAGAATCGCAGAACAGGAATCCTCCAATAAGCTACAACACGAAGCATCTAGCACGTTGCTGGTAAACGTGCTCGGGCGCAGCGTGCGGGGCAGGCATCGTCAACTGCCCGCTGATGCTCCAGATCATGATCCTGCTCCCTTTCAAATTCGCGTCCACGGGGGCGTAACCGAAGAAATCGGTGAAGTACTGCTGCCACCCGACCGCAGGTCTCTGATATCGACCGCTGACCGGCCGTCAGTCGACGGGAAGTCTGAGAATGATTTCCGCGTCTTGCAGCGTCACGGTCGCCTCCCCGACTGGTAGGTGGAACGTATGCGTCTCCAGCCGCCACCGCTCCACCAAAGCTGTGATTAGGGCCAGTCGTAGTAGATGGACCCTATCCTCCTAACCAGCCCGAATCCAAGCTCGTCCATGTAATGCAATGTGCGCTCATGCTCGACGTCCAGCAGCCGCCAAATCTGGGTGTCTGCTCGTCTGATGCTCAGCGGACTGTCGAATCGATCCTCTCCGCGAAATACGTGGGCCGATCTATGTTCCCGCTGAAGGAACAATAGATCTCCGATGACAGGCTCCTGATCGAGTACCTGGTGCTGCTGTGAAGATTCCCCTTGCTCCATCGCTGCAACTCGTATGTATAAATTCGTTTTTAATTTTTTCCTAACTACTTACGGTAATTTATATTTTTATTTAAAAAAAAATTAACAACTTACCTAACATACTTTATCTTTCTATTTACGATAAAAACTCCCTAAACCCTACATATATAGGTTTTAACCTAATTTGTTCTACCATATATTTTTTTCCTAAACCCTATATTTTTTATGTTTCAACGCCAATATTATAAATAACGAACCCTAAACCCTATATTTTTTCCTAATTATGCATATTATTCATATTAAAAATTAAATGCCAATAATATAAATAGCTAAACAATAATATAAATAACTAAACAATATTATAAAATCCTAAATAACATTTTATTCTAATTATGCATATTACCAAACAATTAAAATTACATAAAAATACATACCTTAAAATCGCAAAATTCCAAAACGTTAAAGAAACCGCTACTAATCTCAGAGAATTTGATTGTTTGAAGTAAAATTTGAGAAAATTGTGAATTAAAATGGAGAAGAACTGTCTGCTAAGTTCTGTGTAATTTTCGCATTTGACGTATACGAACTTATTCAATTTTTGAATAAGTTCGCATATGTCAAATGCGGACGCCTTAATCACGCCACGCGGCGGCCTCGGAAAGCCGCACATTTAAACCCATCATTAATAACGCATTAACACAACGTCTGCTCTCAGTTCGCATATGTTATATGCGAACTCTCGATTAAAATAATGAAAAAAAATATGTTCGCATATATTTTACACGAAGTACTGTAAGTCGCATATGACTTATGCGAACTCCGTATTCCATGGCGACATTTAAATTTTCAACATTTTTTTTTTTTGTAAATAAGCCCACTTAATAGATGAACTGCCACGTGGCGTCTAATACTATATTACAAAATTTTTAAATGATCCAGGTAAAAAATAAATAAACATCAAAATAATAAATTTTAAAAAATTTAAGCCCCAAATTTTTATTTATCCCTAAAAAACCCCGATCCGACCCTTGGTGGAGCCGTCAGCATTGTTGGGATATTTGTTAGGCGCAAAACAAAACGATCAGACATGCCTTTCTTCGTCCCACTTTTCTAAACCAATATCATCAATTTATTTATTATAACATTTTCTTTCTTTATTCCAAGTTCCTTCGTCCGACATTTGTCTCCTTGGATTTTTACACACCTGGAACAAAGCTGCAAACCCTAGCAGCAGAGCTTCCATAATTCTTTGATTTGATCATTTCAGAGTTCAACTTCAACCCCATTATCCTCTATCTTCACTCAAGCTTTGTGTACAAAAGCCCTAATTTCATTTTCTACTGTTTTCCCCCCTGCCTGCATTCAGTAAACGACAATATAGTACAGGTCGAGGAAGAGCGAGAAGTTCATTGAGAGAGCGATAGACACAAGGGGTGGCATTGACTCTCTTAATTGAATTGGTTTGATAAAAATTGTTGTTGTTGCAGTTATTAGTATTAGCCTGTTTGCTTGTGGATTTGAGTGGCTTTGGGGAATGAAATGAAAACTGTGGGAAACTTTGGATATGTTCAATCATTTGGGGTGGTTAAATAGTATCTATAATCCTAGGAGTGGAACACAGAAAAGGTTGCTCAACGCCGAGCTATGTTTGGCTGAACTTGAGCCAATCACCATGTTCGATACTATCCAAGAAATCGCCATTTACATACATAGGTTTCATAATCTTGACCTTTTTCAGCAAGGGTATTGCACGTTTTAATTGATCATTGTTTGTGTTGTTCATCATCTTTAAAATTTGATTTTCTTTTCAGTTAGAGTTCTCTGATGACGTTTGTTTTAATTCTTTTAGATGGTATCAACTGAAAATTACTGTGAGATGGGAAGACAATGAGTATACTTCTATTGGAAGTCCTGCAAGAGTTGTACAATACGAACGTGAGTAATTAAATTCATAATTTTCTTATTTCTATATGATTGTTACTGCTAATATGGAATGTTTCTTTATTCTTTGTTTATACGATAACTATAAAGTTGGAGGAGCACTTGTTAGTTTTCTACTGGTTGAACTCAATATGCAGACTAAATAACCAGCCTTACAAGCTTTTGTAGGTCAATATATAGGCCTCACTTTCTCCAATGACAGTTGAATTTATCATGGACAGGATGATCTCTAAATTTTAATTTCAATTAATTAATTGTTCATTCTATTTTGAGTTCCTCTTCAATTTATACGATAATAGGCATAATCAAGTGAAAAATATCATAATATGGTTTATACACTTTAAGATTGTTGTATTTTATCATCATACAAATACCAAAGCTAAAATCTCTGAAAAATCAAAGCAAAGAATTCATATAAACAATTTAATGATTTTGCTGAAACAAAGTAAAATTGGGTGACTGTACTCAATTACTGTAACAAGTGTGGGTGAGTGAAATTTTTCACAAGCCTATGGGATATTATTCTGCTGTGCCCATCAAAAAATTGTGGTTGTATGTATCATCTCTAGAGAATTTTGAAAATGTTGAACTGCTTGGTGGGCCAAAAGAAATTTTTCTGGTGTTTGGTCAAAAGGTCAAACATTCTCATTTGAATTCGCGATCTACTTGTTCATGTTTTATATCTGTATTACATTATAGTAGCACCTTGCACATTCTTATAGAGCACATTTCTAGATGTAGTTTTGGTCTTATGTTGAAAATAATTTTTGGGGAAAACATTTTTAGAGAGCAAAAAGTTTTTATTTGTTGTTTGACTATAACATTACATGTAACTTGAAGTATTTTGACATTTAATGTTCTTCAATGTAACTTTTAGCTGTAAATTGTTTTCATTTACTTGGATTGTTGCTTGATCATGGAAATAAATTCTGCTAATCATTTTTTTTGTATCATTAAGCAAAATTAAAAGCTTTATGGAAATTATTTTTTGCAAAACTAGTGGAAAGGTTTTTTTTCTTAGGGTTCATGTTCAAGGTACAAGTTGTTTCTTCATCTTTTATTTATTGTTCATATGTTTGGTCCAAATTCCTTATCCTGATGGATAGATTTTTGTTATACACTTCTATAATTCATTTTCATATGTGCCATGAACTATTTGTTTATCTGAATTGATAGTTTTTGTGGCAATCTTGTCATCTTGATGTATATGAGTTTACATAAAGGTTACCTTTCAAATTATTGCATATGCAGCTCCAGATTTGGGTTCTGAAAATGCATATGGAGTATGGAGAATCGATGATTCAGACAACAGTTTCTTGACGCAGCCTTTCCGAATTAAATATGCAAAGCAGGATATTCGTTTGTCCATCATGGTCACGTTCAATCTCTCTCTTATAGGATATAAGGTAATCTAATTTTTTTTGGTGTAGTAGAAAAAATTGCATGACATAAGTTCACAACATTGTTCAATTAATTTTTGGGGTCACAGCAACCTTGATAAGTTCAATTAACACAAGATATTTGTAAAAAGGAAATAGTTGAGGAAGATGCATGTTAGAGTATTATAGCATATAATTATTGTTTTCTTTGATTCTTACTGGGATTGATGTATGCATTATGTTTTAGTTTGGAGATGGACGTTTATTCTATATGAAAAGTATGGTAGGCAAAGTAGGTAGATCAGTAGATGATATCAATGATAAACAAGCTGCAAATTTTGGTATAATTCACTGCATGAGATGCTGTCAGGAGAATATGTACTATATTGATTAGTCTTGAATGAACTTATAACTATAAACTTGATAAGATTATGGCTCAAACATCATTAAGTGACATGAACCGTTTTGAAAACCCCTTGGATGAGTTCAAAGAAAGCCAGTCTTCCTCATCGAGTATCAATTTAAGCACATATTTCAAGGACTGAATCACATATTGGATGACTTAGTTTATACTTCCTCATAAAGGATATTGATTCAAAGAATAGTTTTGCAAATAGTTATTTGATGCATATACAATTACTTAAGTTTCAATTTATTGTTCTTTATTATCCATAGGGAAAAATATGACTATATCCCTGAGGTTTGTATAATATTACTATTACATTCTTGCTTTATGTCAAAATTTATGACATCCATATGTTTTGATTTTGTCGGACTAGCTTGTCCTTCAGTCTAATTTCTTTTTAATTTCCTGTTGATTATTTTCGAGCTTGTAAGAGTCAAAGGTAAAAGCAATATTCTTGGCCAAAAATTGCCTTAATCATAAAATTAGATTTAGTAAGGATTGTTTATTATAAAATCTTCAAGTATAGTGTTTTGTGAGTACTTTTAGGATTAAATTTTGTCTTATGAACAAAATTAAGGAGAATTTTTCTTAAAAAAAAAAATTGGAAAAACCTATTAATTGGAAGACCTCAAACTATGAAATTCAATAGTAAATTGACAAAAAGCAAGAACTTAATGGAATGTTATACAGACTTTAGGGACATGCATATTTTTTCTTTATCTTTATTTCCATCCTAATAAGGCATACAATTTGCAGATTCCTCCTACGTCTGCTGTTATCTTGAAATTCGAACTTTTGCAAGCTCCTATGACGGCGAATGGGTAAGTTAGTGTCTCTTGTGTAAGCTGATTTTGACTCTACTTGTTGAAAGCAACAATTTAACTTGGTTATTAACAATGTTCTGAACTTTAATGATTTGCAAGCATATCTAAGATCAACTACATTATGATCGTGATGACACACTTATGGCATAGATGATTACATGTGATTGAAATAGAGCCATGGTCTTTACTTGTTACTTTCGAAGTGTAATAGCTTATTTGGAGACATTTAAGTAGCTAGTTAACGTTTAATCTAATAGAATTTTCTCATTACGGGATCAAAAAGTTAATCTTGGAGACACTTGCTTGTCTGCTGCTGGCAGTGTAGCAACTGAGCCATTATATGACTCAAAAAGTTGAGACGAGTCCATTAAGGCATGAAGCTTTCTTCTCTTACACAATCCCCTCACCCTGGTCTGTCCTCCCCTAGTTCCCAGCAGTGCATTAAGAGATGAGTGAGTTTCTGTGGTGCTAGGCATGGGTTCACAATCATAGAAATAGGTGTTACCATCTACATAATATTCCAAAACATTCAACTGCAAAACATAAATCTGTATCATAGGACATAAATGCCTGGTGTGTACCGATATTTACCCTTTTTTCATCTATTTGCTTACTGTTTAGAGTTGGTAACTGTTTAGACTGATTTGGTTGTGGTCATGGAGCAGTGGGATTGGGTAGCATTCCAGGTTGATTGATATTCTGATGTCTTTATGGTGTTTTGTTGAATGTAGGGATATGTTGGGTTAAAAGCTTTGGATTATTTAAGTGGGTAGAAGAAATCGAGTTAGGTTGGATACTGTGGATATAGTGGAGATTATTTAAGGGATTTCTTGGTCTAGGTTTCTGCTGCAAAGCTAAAAGAGACAACAATTTCTGCAATCTGGCCAATGCGTAGGCTTCAACTAATGTTTTTGGCTTAAACATTCTTACTAGCATCTGCAGTTGATCTTGGAGGCCATGCAAGAAAACAGTCAGAGCCTGAGCTTCATTTATATCATAACGTATTATGAGCCATGGTCGAGAATGGACTCCTGATACCAACTGAATAAGATCTTGAAACTATTCTATGGTTTCTATTAGAAAGTAAGAACTTACAGGGAAAGATAGGGAAAACAAGAGAGAGAGAGAGAGAGAGAGAGAGAGAGAAATTGGAGAGAATTCAGATTAAGACACACTACACTGGCGGGTCTGTTGTCTTTTATAGCTCTAAATCTATATTTTCCCGCTAACCTTAATACCCAGAAAGTTGTTTCAGAGTCAATTATTCAGTGTGGTAAGATGCAGTTACTCCCTGCACTCTATATTACCCATTAAATTGATTCCCTAAGGCTACCCTATTATTTCATTAAGGACCATGTAACACAATCTTACGCTAAGGTCCATAATAATGTCATGCTTGTTTTTGTAATTAGTTTTTCATATTTATTATTAGATTCTGTTCCTATTAGGATTTAGTTCTAGACTTCTGTAATAGAGTAGTTTATTTTGTTTTGAAGACAGGTAACATTTCAGTATATTCTCTCTGACACAGTGCATATATGATTGCTAGGGATAAACACTGTGTCACTTGGGTTGAATAAATTGAGTAGTGGCTTGAACAGTTGGAGGGATAAGAAGCTAATTAGCCATTAAGCCTATTGGTGAGCAGTGGCAGACTAGAAAAAGAAAATGTTGTCTTTTATATGTTATATCATACTAATAGAAAGATTTGCTTGTTATTTTAGGAGGCAATAGGAATAGGTCATCAAACTATTAAATTTTATATAACTACTTCATTTCAAACCATGATTGGAACTAGGGTACCAAATCACTGGTGTTTGCTTTTTTTTTCTCACCACCATCATGAGTTAATGTTATAGATAATTGGAAATGGATTTAAATATATTGTCTGCTTGCACCAAATAACTAAAGTATGTGGCACTAGAGCTAATCTTTATCAAATTATGGGACAGTTTGCAGGTTGGAATTAAGGACATGTTTTGGTTAATTATATAAATTTGGTCTCTCTTTTATTTATTTATTTATTTATTTTTTTTGAGAATATAAATTTTGCCTCTTTGCTAATTATTGATTGTATGCACTATGGTGCAGACTTGAGTTGCTGGCTTATATAGATACTTCCACTGTCGCAATCCATGAATTTCGGATCCCCCCTAAGGCTCTTCTAGGATTGCATTCATATTGCCCTGTCCATTTTGATGCATTTCATGCTGTGCTAGTTGATGTAAGTGTTCATACTAGTCTATTGAAGGCCAACTCTTACGTCAAGGCACCCAGGTCCGTTGCCCTTCTATTATCAGAAAAAGTTAGTATTATCAGTGGATCATGTTTTGACGCTTATACTATTTTTCACTAGCTGATTGGGATTATTACAGTGATTTTCACACCCATGGAGATGTTGCTAGAAAACAGATGGACGGCTTCAATCATGTATGTTTTTATACCTGGTATAATATTGCCTTTTTTTTCCTGCTCTTGTTCCTGGTGACATTGCAATATGCTTAGATTTTTTATTTTAACTTGGTTGAAAACTATTTGGATGCTAATACGATTATCTGTGCATCCCAATGTGGGCAGCTTAGCCTTTTTTTTTTTTTTTTTTTGTTATTTTGGCATATGTGTGATGTGCAAATTTGTGTAAACTTCTGCATAGGCAAAATCACAAAAGAATGCTTCAATTTTTACTCTTACCAATTTCAGAAAGTTCTTTTAATTTTTTCAATAAAAAAAAAAGCTCATATTTGCCCTTAAACCTGCACATATTTATTTTCAACAATAATGACAGTTTTGCTAGAATGGCCCAAGAAAATCTTACAGAAGACCAATTATGGGTATGTGTTAATCTTACAGAAGACCAATTATGGCCATGAGTTGAGCTTGGCGTTAAGCTTGTGAAACACTCTGCTGCAGCAGATTATTGGAAAAACTCAAATCGTATAATCAGTCATTCGCTTGGGAAAAAATCCATGAACATATAATTTCGTCAATTTCTCAGTTTCTTCTTTCCGTATTGTCTCTAGTGTAGAAAACATGGCTTTGGAAGAGAATATTTTGTCATGTAGCTACATTTCTTTTAACATGAACCCACAGTTTAGTGCATCTGGTTGTTTATTTTATTTAGATTTCGTTTTTTTTTCCAGAGTATTTCTCTGTTAGTTCTTTGCATTTGTTTTTTCTTGTACGTGGATTTAAGTTTGTGAATGATGCAGGGATCAGGTCGAGTGGCACCTGCAGATATGAAGTATATCATGCTTGTTAAAGCAATGTTATTTGCCCGTGACACATTGCTTGAAGAGCTAATGCTACTTAGCAAAGCCATTGGCCAAGCTATTGATTTAACTGAGTTAATTTCCAAAATGGCTTATGTAGAAAAGATTGATTCTATTTTGCCAAAAAATTTAGGCATTGCAGATGCTGAAGTTTCAGGACAAGGCAAGCTAAAAAATGTTCTTGAGGTCCTTGCTTTGTTTTGAATACTGATCGTTCTTATTCTATTTTTAGATTTTTTTATTTTTTTTTTCATTACCTATTCTGCTCTTTCTTGAAACAGAATGCAAGCAACTGTGTATATTTGCAAAGTGCTGAGTTGCCCAGTGTGTTGTCAGAGGATGCTGTAGTGATTGTTTTTCATTCTCTAGGTGCTCAGTTATCGTACCTGTGGAGCATCTTTCTTCAATTTCACAGGTTTGCTTTCATGCTAAGTCATAGTTGGCTAAGCTTTGGTGTATTTACTTGTTTGTTGAATGTAGGATTTGTTTCACTTGCTATAGTTGTGTGTTTTTTTTATAATCCATCATTGACCACCACATTTACTTAAAATATGATCAAACCTAGGATTAACTTTTTTTCAATTTCATCAAAGGAATAAATAAATATTATTCAACTTGGTTAATCAAAAGGACTAAGAACATAACTTTTTAGCCTGTTTCATGTTTCATAAATTCCCATGGTTTCACTAGACGAAAAAAAAAAAAAAACAAAACAAAACAAAATGTATTAATGTCTTATTATTTACTGAAGCAATCTTGACCATAAATTTACTGATCAGATCAAAGATTGCACCCGTAGTATTGCTGTGAAGTTAACATTTAACAAAAAAAAAAAAAATCTAGCTAGTTGATGCACTGTGTCTTTGAAATAGACAAATTTTGACAATTTTTTGGAAGTCTGGATTCCAATACTGAAAAGTGAAAATGTAAGTTCAGTTGCAGCTGAAAGGAGCATATGGTATGGAATAAGCTCTTTTATTAAAGAGAAGACAAACTTGCAGAAAGCGCAGTTTAGATTACTGAACCTATTTCATAGTCTTTATATTTTGTTCTTTCCTTATTTTTTGGTGAGGCAGCAAAGTAGCTTACTATCCTTATCACTGATTGAGAAGTAAATGAGCAGGTCATTTTCTGTTTTCCCCTTTCTGGACTAGATACCTTAATTATCCATGTTATTTTAAAAGTCTTTGACATCAGTACTAAAAGGAAAAGAGGTGAGCCAGATATAGAGAGGCCATCACAAAAGGTTAACCACTTGTTAACATTAGTACTGACCGAGTTATAATGAGAGGAATGGAAACAAAGCACTCAATCAGCAGAACCCAATGAGACAACTATGTTAATGCTTAGTTGTTGTTTGTAGTATTATTTAAAATCCATTTGGCTTCTTGCTTCCAATTCAAAAGGGATAATAATCTAGCATCTCTGAATGGAATATGACAGATTGATTACAAAAGTTTCAAAAATGGATGAAGATGGGATTTGAAATAAAAAATGTCATAATTCTGCAGCCTACTTAAACTCTTTTTCTCCCCCTCTTTTTGTCTCCCTATCTGTCTATCTATCTATATATAGCACAATGAATTTGTAATTATTTTTGGACCATTTTATCTCAGTACATTATATTCAATTGTGCAATTGCTTCTGTTTTTGTTTCACTCCAGGGAAAACAAAGCAGAAGTATTGGAATATCTGCGTAGCAAATGGGCTAGGGATCGAAGGGCTGAATGGTCAATATGGATGATATGCTCTAAGGTTGAGATGCCTCATCATTACATAAGCAGTCGAAATGAAAGTTCTTCCACACATGGTGTTCCAAAAAGAATTTTGAGTTTGTGGAAGTTACCTGATGACGTTAGTGCTTCCATTCTTTATGTTTTGTTTTTCATTATTATTTTAGTCAATTTTGAATTTCAGCGATAAACATTGAAGAATTACTCATTCCTTTGTCATTTCCTTGCAATTTTCTTTGACAATCAATGTAGCCTGCACAAACTGCTACAATGCGAGCTGAACTTCATCGACGAAGTATTGCCCAAATGAAAGTGAGTTTTTTATTCCACATAGATGTGCTGTCTATAAGTATATGTATACATTGTAGTTGTTCAGATTGGTTTTGTTTGCATGCAGATTAACACTAGGTCAATTCAAGACATGCATATTTTTGGAGATCCTTTGCAAATTCCAATTATACTTGTGGAACGTGTCATGAATGCACCCCGACGTACTTTAAGCGAAAATTCGTATTTTAGAAATGTGGACCTGATAGATTCAAGTAGCTTATTCGTGCAACCAAATATTGCAGCTGGGAAAGGGCTACCTGACATACCTCGGACTAGTGTAAAGCAAAATGGTCTTGAGTTGAAGGTGGTTGTCTTTGTTCATGGATTTCAGGCAAGTTCTTCCTTTCTATGACTGTTTGAACTTCTCATTTCTGTCGTTTCTGTCCTTGGGTCTTTGGCTATTTATTTTTGATATTCATTCTCCTCTCTTGATGATACAATTTATAGCTACAGTAATGTCCAATCCAGAGAGAGATTACCAGGAATTGTTTCATGTCATATATGGCTGTTTTACGATACAGGAAATCTTCATTAGTTGCATTTATAATCATGTACTCTAATTTTTATTGAATATAAGAGTAGAATTGTTTGTTCTTTTAACCATATTGGAATTTACTATTTCCATCGCTGATGAGCTCTTTAGTGCTTATGTAAGTCAAATGCATACCTTACATCTTTTAGTTATTTGGAAAACATGAGTTTGTACCTTGTCTGGCAGATCTGCACAAATCTGGAATTAAAAAGTTTCAGAGTGTTGGTATATGGTTAGAGACAAAATTGAAGAACTATATCTGTAATATTTATTCATTGGTCTTGGGTCAAATTGTTATTCGTCATTAGAAGTTTTGGATTCTTTTTTCACTAAAATCAAATAGGTGTGGACCTTTGATTTATATGATTCAGTTAAAGTAAAAATCTGACGTGTTTGAATTTTTAAGCTTCCTATTTATCTGCCTTTCCACGGACTGCAATCTGATGGTCCAATTTTGTGCAAGCTGACTATTAATATTTTGTTCCCTTCTCTCATAAGAATGGTTGGAACTATAATATTGCACTTCTACTTACAGGTCAAATGGGAGTAAAAATAGTGTTTTTCTTTTTTCACAAGAGGATTTTCTTTTATTAATTATTGTTGCTTGCTATTTTCTTTTTTTCTCTTTTCTCTTATCACATTTCTTTTTCTTTCTAGAATTGCATTCTGGTTTTAGGCATTTGTCAATATGTTAATTTTTTTTTTGTTTCAATTCCATCACCAGGGACATCATCTTGATTTGCGGCTTGTTCGAAATCAATGGCTTTTAATAGACCCCAAGATAGAGTTTCTTATGTCAGAGGCAAATGAAGACAAAACATCAGGAGACTTCAGAGAAATGGGTGAAAGATTGGCTTTGGAAGTGACTTCTTTTCTTAAGTTGAAAATTGATAAGCTTTCTAAGTCTTATAACTTGAGAGGTGTCAAGCTTAGCTTTGTAGGACATTCTATTGGAAATGTTATTATAAGATCAGCATTAACAGGTACATAATCATCTCATTGGAGATCCGTATTGTGAAGTAGCCTGTAATTTGATGGTGGTTGTGGAATTGTTTGAAACAGAGAGCATTATGGAACCATATCTAGGATGCTTATGCACCTATTTATCTATATCTGGTCCACACGTGGGGTACCTTTATAGTTCAAACTCTTTATTTAACTCTGGGATGTGGCTTTTGAAGAAGCTCAAAGGATCACAATGCATTCATCAGCTTACTTTCACTGATGAGCCTGATCTTCGCAAGACGTTCTTTTACAGACTTTGTGAGGTACTCGATTAAGAAGGTTTATATTTTTCTTTGTGTCTATAGGTCACTCTGTCTCACATACAACACACCTTCGAAAAGTTTTAGATGGAGTTTCACTGCAAAGCTAAACATTTGTTCATTACTTTATTCTGATCTTGAACTTGTTCACTCCTTTTATTTTATAAATTATTAAAGTAAATGCTTATTCATCTACTAAAATTTGCTTCTTAATCTTTTATGCCATGTGCACTCAAATGATAACCCTTTTTTTTTGTTTGTTGTCTGCATCTGAAGTTCTGAAACTGTTCTTCTGTTCACAGAAAAAAACACTCGAGCATTTCAGGCATATAATACTGCTATCTTCACCCCAGGTATTCGCTTATCATGTTATTTATGAAAAATAAACTGCTCGATGGAATTCAAATTGTTGTCATATTTTGTCTTTATGCTTAAGGTTATGTGTGTCTAAGCATTCATCTTGTAGTTGACAGTTAAAGTTTTTGGGTAATTTTTAGTTTTCAACGATCATCATTTTTTTTTTTTTGTTGAGAATTTCGGGACTTTCATACTTAATGTAGTTTCAATTGAACTTTCATTTCCCTTACCCTGAGGCAGGTAGAAATAAGGTAACTGATTTCATCAAGGTTAAAATCCCCAATACATTAACATTGGCTAAAACTCACCACTTTGGTAAGTCATGCTAAGGATACAAAACACACTCAATATCTAAGAATCCACCCAAAGGAATAAGATAATTAGGAGATACACTCAAGAATTGTTTAAAATTCATTTGATGCATTTTTCAATTTTAGCTTGAGCCTTTATATATAGGGTTTTACAAAGAAACATGTCACAATTAACTTCAAAAAGAAACAAACATGTAACAATTAACTTCAAAAAGAAACAAACTTAATAATCTCTTAGTTAACTTATAGAAGCATGTTTCTTCCACTTGGTAGCTACAAGTTTGATACGTTTATCATCAGGGATATCTTGAGATTTTAGACGTTCTTGATGGTGTATATTATCAGCTTATATGTAGCCATCAAAATTTCTATTTTGATGCCAAAATCTTGTGATAGTTGGTTAGTTTGTCTTTGCTGATGATGAAGAGCTTCTTTTAATAAAGATGTCTCTTCATTATGCATTTGCGGTCAACAAAGAGTCGCTTCTAATGGTGTATTTTTGTTATGACAAAGAGCTGCTTCTAATGGTGTATTTTGTTATAATTTGCCAACAACGAAGAGCTTCTTATAGTGAAGATGTCTCTTTGTTATGCATTATCTTTTTCCTCGTTCTTGATTAGACCTTGATTTTATGAACCTTGTAGAGCCACGATTTGAGTAGTAATTGTTGGTTTTGTTGTGACAATTCTTTCATCTCAATATCATGTAGGTGGGATGTGTTAGTCTAGGTGCCAATTTTTTTTTGGTAAATGAGGGTTAATCCTAATCAATAAGTTGGTTGCAGTGTTGTTAAAGCGAGAGGCACCACTGAGGCGAGAGGGTCTCGCCTTGCCTTTAAGGCAAGAGGCGAGAGCCTTTTTAAAAAAGGCGCTGCAATGCACAATTAATTAAATATATATAAACGTAAAACTCATCTAAAATCAAACATAAACCATTGTCATTCCTATTAGCTTCATCTCAAACTCTTCTGCAGTCTCTTCATGAACTGATTGCATCAATACTACTCTTGGCCTTGAACTAGAACCTCCCAATTGAGGAAGAGTAGATCTTGGTACTTGTGATCCTGGTAGATCACTTGTGAGCCAAAAACTTGTGTGCCAACACGTGTTTAAACTTTAAACAGAAAACTCTAGCCAGCTAATTAATATAAAACAGAACAGAAGCAAATAACAGTAGGATTTCAAGAAAAAAGGAGAAAAAATAAAATTCCAGCCTATAAATTGAAGTTTTTGAGAAGAACCGAAGCTGTTTGATGATGAAAAAAAGGAAAAAAGAAAATCCAGAAACAGTAGAAGGTGAAGAAAAAAAAGAAACTTCAGAAACAGCAACTGTACCTGATAGATGTAAAGGTGTGTATCTTCTTCTTCTTTCTTCTTCTAAAACCCGCAGAGAATCTTTTTTCTTCTTCAAAAACCAACAGATAAAACCTATTTGTAGGGGTTTTTCGACTCTTCCGTTCTGTATTTTTATTTTTAATCATAAACTGAGTTTTCCTATTTTTTTTTTATTAAAAACGACAACCGAGACTTTAATTTTTTGTTTTTTAAAAAATATATACATGTTTTAACAAAGAAGCGTTGCCTCATCGTCTCAATGCCTCTCACTTAAGCGACCAAGTCGCTTGCCTTATGCAATTAAAGCGAAGCGCTCACAGTGAGGCACCAGATCTGCGCTTCGCCTCAGGGCCTAAGCGACCAAGGTGAGCGCCTGTAATAACACTGGTTGGTACAACTTTGTAAGTCTATTTTTGATATCAAAATAGAAAGAAAGGATCCGATTCTATTAATTTTCAAATCCTAGAACAATTTTTTTTTGTGAATTGACAAAATTCTTTTTATAAAATGGAGTGGATTGCGTCATATGAAAATAAATATGGTCAAGATAATGAAGGATAGTGTGATATATATGGATAACACAAGCCAAACTCTGGTACCAATTGATGCATAGAAAAATAGTATAACTTATTCCATAAAGGTTAAAAATTTTACTATATTTAAAAGTTAGCTGAAAAATCACCACTTTGTTAAGCTATGCCAAGAATATTGAAAATGATAACATTAGAATAAATTTAAATTTAAATTGAAGCAAACTATAAATGCTACACAAACCAGTCAAATTAGACATAAAATGTAATTTTAATAAAATCATACAATTTTTCTATCTAGTTTAAAGTTCTTACGATTTCATAATGCAAACTCTTATCGAATTAACCCAAATTCTGATTTAGGTAAATTTTGATTGAAATATTTAGATCTAATTGATTTTACGAATGATAACGAAATTGACTATTTTTGAATTCATATTTTGAAGCTCAAATGTGATAATTATGTCATTTGTACACTAAACGCAACTTATAAAGTCTCTAGATTTTAGATATTACCAATAAAATTTATAAAGAATAATATGGTAATTTGGAGAAAACTACAAATTACTATATCTAGTTTATATTAATTTTTTATATGATAAATTTTTTCTTGTCAACTTATTATATACTCGAGTATAAGTAATTTCATGTTTGAATGTTCATAAAATTTTACGATTTTATGATCTAATTTTGTGGATAGTTCATTTGTTATTATGTAAAATCTCAATTGTAAAACCTTGGTTTAGGCAATTGGTTTTGATCTTGAACTGTGGAATGACCAATTTCAGCAGTTTTTAAGTTTCAAACCAAATCAAATTATCAACTTTACTAACTGTGAATTGGTTGTGGCCGGTTAGGGCTGTTTGTGTTATACTATAGACAAACATGAAAAAGTAAACAACTGTTGTCAACTCAAATTTCATCAATATTTTCCATTTATTACTCATTTTTTACTTGCTTTAAGAATCACTGTCTTATAAATTTCTTACATTCCCCTGTTTTGGTGATCCACTCAATGGAATTACAGAGTGGTTAGAGCTTATTTCAAGTTATCTTTTGGTTTAGACATATTAGCTATTTTAGTTGGGGCAATTACATAAGCTGGTTTAAATTCAAACTAATTGGATTTTAGTTTTCTTATTGTTTGAATATGATTGCTTCAAATATCTTGAACTTGGTTTCAAAAATTCAAAGTGATTTTTCTTTGTGCAGTGGATAGATACTGTAATTTTTGGAGTCCTTAGAGTGAATTATTGTTAATATTTTACACAATAATCACAAGGTGGTGTTTATTTTTCTTTGAAAAATTGGTTAAAAAGATTGTTTCTACAGAAGAATCAAGAAAATTCAAACTTTGGAAAGCTATTTGGGTGGTGGTAAAGAAGCTATAAAACAATTGTTAAAGTTGAGTCTTAAATTTGTAAAATTTGGTTTTGCGAGGGGAATGGGGAAGGCAAAATGTTTTGTAGGCGAAGGAAATGGTTGATTATTGTTTAGTGGGTTGGGGTCGGTTCAAGTTAGAATTGTTTTTCTTTTCTACATAGATACACCATGATAGTTCATCAGCAAGCCATTCAAGAAAAATTGTTCGAAGTATTTTCTAGTTTTATTAGAGTTAAGTCATGGTCAACAAATGAAGATTGTCCAGGAAAAGTGTAAACTTAGGATGTTGTATCAATCAATTTTAGCAAGTTCTCAAAATTCTATCCAGCATACTATTTTTTTTAATTGTTATTTAGCCATTGTTTGTATTGTAGTCCATCGTCTTGCATATATGTGGGCTTATTAGAGAGAGTATTTGAAATCCATCTTATACAACCAATTGGCTTATTCTAAGTTGAAGGCCTATTCCATCATAATTCTTTTACATATTGTATTAATACCAAATGTGGGATGTACTCTTGACCTTTTTATGTTGGCCCAGGCGAGTCTAGTTGGTTGGTCTGTTGTGTTGGCAAGGGTCAACTGGCCTGCTGTAGTTTAGTGCGATTATTGGGAAGTAGATCCTGCATTTGATAATAATAAAATATGTAAAAACTTATAATGGAGTGATTATTGGTTTAGACAATCCTATTGGTTTCAGCATACATATACATCAACACATATTCGCTCCAAATTAAGTTGATATAGAGGTACTTAGTTTGCAGTCCTTATGTGAATATCTGCTCTTAGTCAAAGCAGATTTTGCACTAAAAAAGGCATTGAACATTGTGAACATTCGATTACTACAATCCCATCCTTATTCACTAATCAAGTATTAAAAGAAAAGTTACTTCCTCTGTTCTTTTATAGGTGTCTGTTTAGCCAAAATATTTCCCGTTTTAATTGTCCCTTTTATGATGTCAAAGTAACGTTGTATATTTACTGCCTTTCTATTCAGTTAGTAATAAATTTATTTTATTGTCAAGAATATTTTGATAAAATGTGTGCCTCTCTAATATCTTTTACTCATTTTCTTATTTTAAGTTTATTAAGGATTGGAGTAGTACATAGTATCAATTTCTTAAAATTGAAAAGAAAAAAAAAGGGGGTATAATTAATGTCTTACGTTTAGGCTATTTTTTGGGTCATTTTGGCTAGAAGATGGAAATTCCTTTCCATTATGACAATGAGATTATCAATGTAAAATTAGTTTGTTTCTGCTCTTAGGATGGTTATGTGCCGCATCATTCTGCCAGAATTGAACTGTGTCAGGCTGCTTCCTTAGATTACTCAAAAAAGGGTGTAGTATTCCTGGAGATGCTGAATAACTGCTTGGATCAGATTCGAGCTACAACCCATGAGAATCGGCTATTCATGCGTTGTGATGTCAACTTTTCTACCTCCTCCTATGGCAGAAACTTAAACACAATCATAGGGCGGGCTGCCCATATAGAGTTCTTGGAGTCTGACATTTTTGCAAAGTTCATAATGTGGTCATTTCCTGAAATATTTTGTTGATCGCCATGGAAGCACTGCATATCGACCATTCTAGCTTTACCGGCATTCCAGCATATTTTGTTGTTCTTTACCTAGCCGGAGTTTAACTGGAAGAAAGTGGGTTAATGGTTTCTTCTTAGCTCCTGACCTCCAATGTTGTACCATAACTGTTGTTCAATAAGGAATTGGTTGGAATTGAGATTTCCAAGTCATCATCGGAAATGTCCCATGTTTATGAGGGGAACAAGAAGATTAGTGGTGTAATTATAATTTAAGATCAGATAGATTTAGGCATGTATTGTGTATACCAGACATTAGATTTTATTTTGTGCACAATTGAAGCAAAATTCAAGCCATGTCGTGATGCTTAGAATAACTAACTCAGATTTTACTATACTTGCCCATCACTTGCTGTAGAGAAATGAACTATGCAAAAATGCTTTTAGTTTGCAGTATTTGATGCTGGCCATTTTTGGATGTAATTGTTTTCTAAAAGCAAAAACATTGAGCAACATTAACATTGTATGGACCCAGAATTATCAAAGCTCTTTTAAGATTTTATGCAAATTTGATTCATTAAAATCAACTTCTAACCCATTCATAATATAACAAGCTCAAACATAGTTTTCTTGCTTTATTTCTTCTCTTTCAAGCACAATTATTTCTTGATTTGAACCAATGGTTTGAGAATCACATTAACAAAAACCTTGTTGCACCACCTTGCTTGTTGGAAAATTAGACACCAAATCCAACTTTTACCATAAAGATCAGTTATTTCTCAATTGGTTGATTTCTTCTCTAGCTGGGTTGCTTCTTTCTAATGTGGTTGGAGTTTCTATGGCTTTAGAGGCCTAGAATAAGTTATAAGAAATGCATGATGCTAGTTCAAGGACTTAGATGAGTGGAACAATGATTCTATTGATTCAATTCACTTGTAAGCTTTATATAGCTCCTTCGAAGATATGGGCTCTTATATTGACCTATATGGGCTCTTGCTGCTTGAGGAACATCAACTCAAACACCTAGACTTTATTGTTCTTTCCTCTAATGCTATTGCCTTTTATAGCCACAAGAGTCTATTATTACAAAAAATAATCCTAACGACAAGACAAGTCGTTTGATATTAAAGTCTTGGCCATAACGTCGCCGGAAGGCAACAAAAAGGTGTCAGAAAATCTTGTAAAAATTGAAGATTCACCGTCTATCAGCCCTATGGGAAACGAGATAGCAAATCATCAAACATCAAGTGATGATGAATCAACCGTGACTAAACCCCTCACTTCTACCCTCATACCATCTACTTATTTCAATATTTTTAGAAATAATAATAATAATAATAATACTTTCCTTCCACAACATCAAACTATACTTTTGTATTATTTATCTGTGAGAAATTTTAATATATTAAAAAAAATGTGAAATGCCAAAACACTGTTCATCTGCAGCGTCAGTTCTTGCTTACTAAACAAAATGGTGTTTAGTTAATTATTGCCAGCTGTTGTTAACAAACACATGTCCAAGTCTTCATTTTACTCAACAATTTCCAATAACTCTACCTACCAACTTCTCTCTATTTCATATTTCTAAGTATCTCTTTTCTCTTTCATACTTTTCTCTTCAAGAGGTTAGATTAACTCAAATTTTTAAACTTTCTTTAATGTTGTGTTTTTTCTATATACAATTAAATGAGAAATCCAACATTAATTTTTGAATATCACAATTTTTTTTTTTATACTCATTCATCCGTACCAATCTCTATTCATATTTTACAACTTAGCTTATGATATGTAGTTTTTGTGCAACTTTTGACTTAAGAATTTAAGATAATATTATTAATTTAAAATATATTCATACTTACATTTTACTTAATTTAACTCTTATATTATATATTATTATATCTATTATTTCAAATTTAGATGTGCTTTTTTAAATTATTTTACTATTTCTCATTTGAAAAACACACCAAGTTCTATAGCATAAAGTAGAGTACATAAATAGGATATTTGGTATAAGTAGGAAATGACATAAATATAGTGTATTTATTTAGAAAAACACAAAAATATTAAAATTAGTAAAATAATATGTTTGAAAAAAAAATTCAAACTACCCCTGTAAATTTAATTTTTATAAGAAAAATAAAACGGATAGCCCCTAACCAACTCTTCTAGCAGCCCCTTCAAACCGCTGGCACCGCCGCTTTTGGCCACCACCACCTACAACGCCCCACTGGTGGAAAGCTAACTTTCGACCGATCCCAGCGCAGTCAAGATCACCACCATCAGGTTCTAGTAGCCACCGTACGCACCAATCAAAGTTCAGTCGACGTTAGAGTTTCAATTTTTGTAGAATTTTCCGACATAATTTTCGCCGTCCTTCAGCAACCCTATGGCACCGATTTCAATATCAAACAACTCGTCTTATCAAACTCTTTTAGATTTGGTATGGCTCACTCTGTTTCATAGTTGTTTTTCGATGGACGTTTTGCATTCAGACGATAGTTAGGTGAGGGTGATTACTAGAGTTTCATAAGATTAGAGAAGATGAATGTGACAACTTACTAAATTTCAATAGATTTCAATAAGATTCAGTTAATAAAATTCAATAATGTTCAATAAAAATCATTATCATTAACAATCAATAACATTCGGTAAAGAAAAAAAATCAAGAACGCACTAGAAAACATAAGAAAAAAAAATTCAAAATGCATTTTACAAGCTTAAACAACGTGTTTAGGAATCATAACATGGTGTTACAAAGGCGAAGCCGTAATTCCTGTAATTCTCTAAATGAGTTTTCTAAAAAGTGGTCATCATATTCGTTCTAACACCTATAGCAAAAGTTATGGCCAAAACTGTTTCTGCTGATTAAATACATCGATGACGAAAATAGATTACTATTACATACATTCAATAGAAATAAGGAAAAATTAATTCAAATTAGTAGAATTTAGTACATATCAGTATAAATCAATACAAATTAGTAGCATGAATAGAAATCAGTATAAGTCAGTAAAAGTTTGTAGAATGAACACAAATTAGTATAAATCAATAATATTTAATACAAAATCAGTATAATGAATAGAAATCAATAAATTAGTGAAAACTAGTAAGTTTTAATAAAATTCAGTAAATGTCAATACGATCTAATAAATTTCAATACAATTTAATAAACTTCAATACAATTCAATAGCAATAAGCATTAATACGATTTAGTAAGCTTCAATACTTAGTAAACTTTATTACAATTCAGTAAAAGATAGCGCAGAAACCATAAACAACCATCATCTTTGTCTTTTTCATTGAAAAAGTCCTAGCCGCGCTTAACCACTGGAAAATTGCAACGGTGATGAAACTTAACGAATGATATATTATTGAAAAACTCTCAACTCGTAGATTCAAAATATGATCTGAAAATGCAAAAAAAAAAAAAAAATCGACAAATGTGACTTTTTTTTTTCCAATGAACGATGACAAACTTGGTACCCAAAATGACCATCATCTCTTGGGCTTTCGATCAATGACCTCAAATTGGAATTTCATCATAAAAAAGATGATGAAAAGTGGCCTAAAAGAATTTGATCTAAGAAACCCGAATTGCAATCTAGTATGTTCTAGCTCTTCTCGCCGCCATTTGCCGAAGCTCTGGTGCCAGTTGAGCTCACTGTTGCTTGAAAAAACTCTTTCCAACTATGAATGATGGTGAAAGGTGATGGAAAATATATGCAAAATGGCCTCTGTTTTTATTTGATTCTTATGGAAAATCTATTTTTGACTTTTTAAATTTTTTATTTTAATTTTCTTTTATTTTTAAAATAATAATAATAAAAATAATTTGAGTGAAGGTTATAAATTTAAATTGTCTTAAAAGTACTATATTTTTAAATATCAAAGTCAAATTGTTATTTTTTAAGTTGAAAAATAGAAAGTATAATCTCTCTTATAATTTCCCTATATAAATATAGACTTAGAATTCATGATTTAAAAAAAAAAAAAAGACTTTCTTAAGTCTAATTCCAATAATTAAAAGGGTATTAATTTTTTTTTTACTTTCGGATAAAAAAAAATTTATTTAAATGTTAATACTTTTATAAAAACAGCTTCAAAATAGGGATGTAAATAAGCTGAGTTGTTCTTGAGCTATTCGGAGTTCGGCTCGAGTTAAACTTGTTCGAAAATCAAATAAACTGGTTCGATAACTAAGCAAGTTGTTAATGAGATGAAATTTCAAACTTGTTAATGATTCGTTTAATTTTATTTTTGCTTAAAATATGTATTAAATCAAATTTCGAATTTCATATTTATTGTAATATAATGACTAATTAATACTTAAAAAATAATTTGTATCTAACTATTCACTCATAATTTTTTTTTCCTTTAGGGTTTTAGAGAAAAGAGCGGATCACGAACTACTTGAGGCTCGGCTCGATAAAAACTCGTTTGAAAACTAAACGAGCAGCTCAAAAGTAAACGAGTCAAGCTTGAGCTTGACAATACCTGGCTCGTGTTGTTTACCTGCTTGGAAACAAAAAAAAAATCCAAATAAATGGTTCAATAATAAACCTTTGAGCTCAAAAGTACTTAAAAGTGACTTTAAGAACCTTGCTAAACACTTACTAAAAGTGACAATACTTTGACTCGGCTGTCTGCTTTTGCAGGCTTATATGGTGTAAAATGAATGAACATCCTAACGCCTCACATACCCATTTTGATGTTGATTTAATAAAAGGCCAAAATAGCAAATTCACACATGAAATTTCATCGTTTTACCGAATGGAACGCTTAACTTTATGCACGCACAAAGTTGACACTCCAACATTTCGATTCTTTAGCAAATACACAATTGTCCACGCTGGCAAGTGAACACGTGTATTCAGTTGCGAGGGAGAGAGTGAACTAATGTATTGCCATCCAACGTGGCAATTAGCAACCGCTCTTTCAAAAATCCCCAATATTTTTTACTTTAAATCTCTAATTCTTCTTTCTGTATTTCTTATTCCCAATTCCAAATTCTAAATCCCTAATAGAATTTCTATATCAACTTTGCAATATCCTTTCTAATGGTAGATTATACGTACCCAGAGAACCTTCCTAAATGCAATTACGCCCTGCATCCATTAATGAAGTACTCATTTTCAGATGCAAATCCAAGAAGGTGATTTCTTAGCTAAAAAAAAAAATATGAGATGAGTGTGATATTATTTAATTACTTATAATCTTCATATTATTGATCACCCTCTACTTGTAATTATTTGACAAGCGAAAGAGAAGTCTTGTGCATTTTTAAGTGGGTAAATCCTCCTCTACCTCTCAACATTTAAAGAGAGATGTTAATATTGATCCAAAGGCTCAAGGAGAGTAAGGCTGTAAAGAAGAATGAAGCTTTGAAGGGTTCAGGCACATGTCCACCTTATATTTGTTGTTTATGGTTGTTTTGTGTTTTGTGGTTGTGATGTATATGCTGAAGTAGTTAGAATAGTTTTAGGGTTTTTTTGGTTACTTATTCTTTTGTTGGACAGGAAAGAAGTGTTGTGAAACCATCCAATCTAATTGTTTTCCATGTAAACTTTGGTTGCTTTATGAAATAAAATTAGAGTAAATTCTTGTTAGAAATAAAGTGGAGTTAGATGCTTTTGTTCATGTTGTTGGATGTCTTTCTTTATGTTCTTATTGCTGCATTCTGAAAAATATATGCAACATATTGCATTATGTCAATGAAAGGTGAAACTAGAGTATTAACTCACATTCTTGTTGCTTTATGTCAACAAAATATATGCAGCATCTTGCATTATATTCTTGTTGTTGCATTCTGTACAATATATGCAGCCTCCCCCTCTAACACATTAACTGGACATTCAAATTGACAATATATATTCTCGTTGCTTTATGATATTGTTGCTTTATGTCAATAATTGTTGCATTCTGTAAAACATTTGGCAGCATAACAGCTTAATTGAGTAACTCAAATACTTGCAAAGCTTGTTAAAAACATGAATAATAAAATGCTCAACACCATTCATTAATCACTCAATCAATTGAAAATCATCTTTCAACTCAAAAATAAAAAATACTCTTCTGAATTCATACATCATAAATAAACTAGTTCAACACCATTCCACATCATAAAACATCATGCTAAATCTACTTGTTGCCAACACTTTGGCAAATTGTTCAAGAAAAGTGTTGACGCTTGATTTTCGCCCCCGAAAAGTACCGATGATGATAAAAGTTCCAAACGCGAAATTTCAAGAATTCCGAAGCAGCTCGGTTCTTCTTTCTCTTCAAAAAATATTTAAATGTTTTTAATTACAAAAATTTTCTTCTTCAAAAAAT
>CANUEY010004069.1:0-20240 GCA_948099555.1 Croton setiger | reverse complement strand
AGGAGAAGCTCCCAGTACATGGTTGAGCTTCCCTCTGCCACTGATGGCAATCTCCATGAGCCGTGACCAGAGAGTATAATTAAACTCGTTGAGCTTTACTGCAAGATTTACAGTAGAACTGGATTCTGTTGAGCTTGATTTAGCTGTGAGATTTTGGATGATCTGCAGCAGTTGAGTAGCAGATGCATCCATTCTGGATGTGTCAGTTGCTCCTGTTGAGCAGGGGTCCTCTCGATCACACATTTTTGGTATGTGATGAAGCCACAAATTGATCACAGAAACTTGTGAACCAACCGAGGCTCTGATACCATGTTTAGAATGAGAATGTATAGAACAGTAGAAGAAAATTCTTTTTCTGTATATCTATTCCTTGAATTCGATTACATATTTATACAGTAGAAATGTACCAGAAATTCCTAATAAACTGGGATTTGGATTGTTTGTAATCTGATAAGCTTTTATTTTGAATTTAATTCAAATTCTTGTTTCTGTTCTCCATCAGTAACCTGGCTTTGATACTATAAAACAAAGAAAATATTGTAGCAAAAGAAGGAAATACAAATGTATAATGGAAGGAGGAAATTTGTATTAACAAGAAAGCTTTTGAAGGTGATACCTTTAGACTTAATTACACCAGACTTAATTAGCAGAACACAAACTAATCTTCCACAAATCTCTCCACTACAAATTCTATTAACTAAAAAAATAAAAACAAACTGATAGTGTTTAAAACTAGTCACACTAAAAATTAGTTAAATTATTTGACTCAGTAAAACATAATTTCTGAATTTATTTTGCAGTGCAGTAAGTTGCACTAATTTTTGATAGAAATAGTATCCCAACAAATACAGACAATCTGTTATAATCATCACAAACACTAATTATCCACTGTTTTGGAATTATGAGCAAACAAAAAGCATAAATCTCAGGTTGTGGCGTGTGATCAGTTGCAAATAGAAAAGCCTGCCAAAGAGCATAAGTTTCAATGACTTTCGTTTCAGGGTTTCATTTGTAAAACCAGAAATTGCTTTAATGAATTTGCCTTCGTCGTCTTCAAAGGTGATTCCATAACCAAGCTGCTAGTATTGCTCGCCATTGCCTCTGAACTTTGTGTTGAACTTGTCTTTGTGGTTGCAAGGATAAGTTGCTGCCATAGGAAGTTGCCTATAGGAACTCATCTAGATAGCTGATTGATGTGCTGTAATCAAGATGAGGACTTGGTGTCTTTATTATGCCATAATTTTTAGTTTCTTAATTGCCATAAATCCCATGCAAGAGTTGAGAATATAGCAACTTTCTCTACATTATTGCTATGCAAGAAAAAAAAAAATTCTTAAAACAAATGTTAGCACTAAGGATTAGGTAACCCCTGATTCCAAATGTACTTTCCCCTTGAACACATTATATAAGAGCATGGTCAATAGTCTCAGTATACAAAATACAAACATTTAGTATAATAATACATTTTTAAAAATAGCACATTAAATTTAATATTTACTGAAATAATATTTTATAACTAATAAAATTATAAATTTTTTAAAAATTCAAAGACTAATCCCTTTACATAATGATATTAATCTATTTTATTTAATTAACCAAAAATTAAAAATTAAATATAAAATCAATATGTGTCGAAATCTGTCAATATAATTTATAATTCTTTCAAACTTCATCAGATAGTCGGCAAAATATCTGCTGCCACAGTTGGATGGTTTTCAGTGATTTTCATCGGAAAATTAAAAATTAGTATTTGTTAATATTAATCAATGTTCATCAATATAATTTAGAATTATTTCAAAATAATATCAGTTAATATTAATCAGTATTTATTAATAATTTTCAATATAACTCAGTATAGATAAATATTAATAAATACTGATTTATATTTATATTAATACAGATAAAATTTGACAAATAAATTATATTAATAGATATTTACATATATTGATTTGTATATAATTTTTAATTTATTGTTAATTAATTAAAATAAATCAATGATAATAAAAGTTATAAAAAAAACTAAAAAAAAAATAAAGTCAACAATATAAAAATATGTTATTTTAAAATAAATGTGATATTTTGTTAAATGGAAAGTACAAATTCTATTTCATATAATTTTCCTTCAATATATTGGCAGAAAGGACATTCTCCACACTCAATCCTGTTTGCTGAAGTATCTTGATATTATAGCAACACCTGTTATCAAAACTCCATTAAAATAGTTGAGAATCTTGCCAACATCCCAACTTTAACTCCAACAAAAAGATCCTGAACCAAAAAAATTCACCCCCTCGTCCAATCTATATGGTGGGGCTTTTAGAACCCATTCCCAACTCTCCAAATTATCCAATGCTTTAAAATTCTCCTTATTGCTACATTATACAATTCCATACAAAGCTTGGATAACCCAAGGATGCTTGAACAAAATCTTCGTGAGGCTGCATAGCCAACACCTTGTAAAAAAGTGAGTTAGTATTATAAATAAGTCAAATTAAAGCACAAGTTCATGTCTCTCTTGGCATTTCTACTACACATTCTACTCCATCACAAGCCAATGAACACCTCTACCACCCACCAAAATCAATTCATGTAACCAAAAATCTATTTCTTGCTTCTACCTATTATGGTAGGAACCCAAGTACGTACTACTTGTTCTATTGAGTTATAGATGTTGGGGCTAAAAATGACACCAGAGTTTTTGGAAGTTGATTGCTTGCCTAATACGATTAATTTGTATTTTTTTAAGAAAATAATTTGTATTTCATTCAGCATATAAAAAGTTTTATTTGAGTCAAAGTTAATGTCTCTTTCCATGTTATCCACTTATGTAGTTCCTCATAAAATTTATTAATGAAAAATGCAATTAATCCATCATAAAATGTGTTGTGTTGTGAGACCAATATTTTATTATTAGTAATATAAACTAAATTGTTAAAAATGTATTTATCCCAGGGATTTAATCCATTTTATGACTCAACATTCATAACATTTCTTAACTTCTATTAATGTAATTAAAAGTGCCCAAATAATATTTACTAAATTTTATCACATTTCATATATATATATATATATATATATTTAAAAAATAATTCTCAAAATAGCTACTTAATAATTTTAAACATGTAATATAACCATTGTATAAACATATTACAAATGACTATAAATAATTTATAAACATTCATTAAAAAAACAATTTCTAAACAAAACAAATGTGTAAAGTCTTAACTTTTTGGATGATTTGGAAATTAGGAGCAACATAATCATTTTGCTACCTTATATTTTATTTTGATGGAATTTGGTAATTTAGATATGTGTTTGATACTCGAGGAAACATGTTGATTGTATTGAGTGTAATTTGTGTTTTCCTATTTCGAAAGTATTTTAGCCAAGTTTTGGTGTTGGAAATTTTGGGGCCCAATTTTAAATATTTTATATTCAAATGGGAAAATAAAAAAACTAAAGCTTTATTTAAGTTTTATGGATAAAAATAGATTAATTGATGTATTTTAGACAAAAATAAATCTCTTTATAATAATTTTTGAACAAACTGCACAATTATTAACTTAACTATTTTTTACAATAATTTTTTTTTAATTTTAAAACTATCAAATCTTTATTTTCTCTCTTTTATTCTTCAACCTTCTTCATTTTCTCAAACTCTCTCTTTTTCAGATTGTAGAGACCTCAGCTCACGTCTCACCTCAACTCACGATGATTAACTTACGATCGACCTCCGACGACCACCACCAACTCCGACGATCACCAATGAACTGGAGGAGCTACCATCTGCAACTTAAAAGTGGAATGTAGAGCTTAATCCAGTTGCAAGAATCATCATTACAAGGAGTAAAAGAATGAATCACTTTCTCACGGTCTTTGTCGCCACCGGTTTGGATTAGATGGAATGTGCAGTGCAATCATTAGATATGACTTCATCATCATCTCCAAGCTTCTTAACTGCTAAAACTTTCCAATTTCAATCCACTTCCTCGTTATCCCTTCGATTTCAATTTGGCTTTGACTAAAATAGTGTTACAATTGATCGAAGACACACCGAGAATGGAATTACAAGATCTAGACTCAGCTGCATATACATGCTTCTTCTCCGTCAGGGAAGGATCATTCAAATAAATATTATTAGATTTTGTTTCTTCTGTTCTGCTCCGGCCAGACATCTCTGCTTCCCACCATTATTACTTCGCTTGTTGCTCATCTCCTTCCTTTGCCGTCAGTTTTCTATTCACTCTCTTCTTCTGTTTGAATTTTGATTTATATATTTTTTTAGCTGCTACTATTGCGATTCTGATGTAGTTTTAGTTTTGATTGAATTTGATAGGAGCAATTGAATCTCGATTTGTTTAATCCAAGTTATGCTGGTTTGATATTAAAAATAGTATTTGCATAATTCTCTCTCAAGTTTTCATTGACATACAAGCCTTATTTATACAGAGTCCTAATACACTACAAAACCCAACGTAATTCTTATATTCTAAACTATTATTCCTAATACCACTCCTACATTCCTTATAGCCTCCCTCAAGTTGAACATGCTAATGTTCTAACTTGAAGATTAGATGAGAAACAAAAACATTAATGCTAAACAAACAAAGAACTTGTAAAACAACACAAAAGCAGAAAACATAAGCAAACTATCATTTTATGATTTCTGAAATGCCATCCATGGAAGATTCTACAACTTGAATAATCTGCAGCAAGATGTGCAGATGGATGTCAACCTCATCTATTGTTCATAATAAAAGTGGACAAAGCAGGATTGCAGGGACTTGCTTTGGTAATCCTTTGTTCACTGCTCAATAATTAACATCAGCAGCTGATGTACTTAGCCTTCTGCTAATCCTGTAATGCCAAAACAGATTCAAAACTGCCCAGATCAAAACTGAAAACTCCTCCATTAGTTAGCCTCCCTTACTCCAAACAGTCTCTCAATTTTGAAGATTGTGATTGCAATAATCGTGAAGCTTGCATTCTGATCTCCATAAGAACATCTTCAAACTTAGATCATAGGAGCAGAAGAATTCCTACATCCTTAACACTTCCATATTACAGAAACATAAGCAACTACTCCAGTAACAGAGTAGCTTACAAATATATATCACAATCCTAGTAGCAAAGCTGCAATGCTTTCCAAACAGAATCCAATCAGAAATTCTCAAAATAGAGCAAGAGAATGAAATTAACATATGAGGGAGTATTGTGTCTTATGGGATATGAACTATAGTGGGATTTTCTCTGCCACAGACAAATCAACCGGCTCTGCCACTGCCGTATATGAAGAAATTAAGAATCATTCGAGAGGAAGAAAGATTGAATATGAAAATTCAGATTCAAAAGACAAAATTTGGTGACTTGGAAAGATAAAGAAAATTGGAGAATTATTGAGAGAAAGGTAGAGAAGAGAACAAAATCATTAAGGAGAAAGAAGCAAATTGAATCTTGTAAAGAACAGGTTCGGGAAAAAAAAAATATCATGATCGGAAAAAAAAAAGAAGAAAATTGAAGAAATATTAGAGGATTGAAGAAGAAGTTAAGCATTGAAAAGACATCAGTCTTGAGGAGAGAAGATCATCAAATAACAATTAATCAAAGAAATCATCATCAACAATATTCAGAAGAGGGATGAAACCCTAAAATTCAATATAAATCTGAAAAATTTAATAAATTAATCAAAATCAAACTTGAAAGAACAAGTATAGAAGAAATCATCATCAACATTGAAAAGAAATCATCATAAAAAAACTAAATCGAAGATTGAATTGGAAGAAGAAATCGAACGTGAATTTGAAATGAAAAGATGAAGAATACCTTGACTTAAAAAGTAAATCGAAGAACTGAAACTGATTGAAGAAGAACTGAAGATCAAATACCTTGAACTTGAAAAAAATTAATGAAGAACTTGAAGAAAATTGATGCAGAAGAATGCGAAGCGGTCCGGGAGGATTTTCTCTTTTGCTCTGATATCATATTAAAAATGGTATTTGCATAATTCTCTCTCAAGTTTTCATTGACATACAAGCCCTATTTATACAAAATCCTAATACACTACAAATTACCAAAGTAATCCTTTTATTCTAAACTATTATTCCTAATACCACTCCTACATTCATTATATTTGATTTTCGTAGCGTTTCGTAGCCTTATTATGCTGGTGAGTTTGAATTTTGATATTCTCTTGATGTTTTCTTCCAATTTTGTGTGCTTAACATGGAATAAAGGACCAATTATAGTAGACCATCCGAAACAAAATTTTTATCAACTTAGACTGTATGCTTTCAAGTAGTTGTTATCATCTCTATAAAATTTGGTAACAAGGCTATTAAAATGACAATTTCTACAGAAATCTGATAGTAATTAAAATCAAAGCAGCACTCATCATGATTCTTTGATCTCTTTAAATATTTTTCAGTTGTGTTCTGCCATATGTTATATTGGTCATACATTCCTAAATTATTTCCTTGAGTGAACTTTGGAGTTCACATTAAAATGAAATCCCAATTTCTTTTCTATGTTTATTCATTTTATACCTATCCCTATGTTTATTGCCCTTTTTAGAGTGATGAAGTTCACATTAAAATGCTGCACATACTAGCAAAGCTCATGTTCAATTCAAGTGAAAAACAAGTCTGATCAGAGTGCTTTTTTCAAGGTGATTGTCATATGTTTTTTATCTTCTGCAAATTAAAAAAAAAATTAATTGAGATTGCTTGATTATCTAACTAAAACTTGTGCGTGTTTATCACTACTTGTATACTGCTAAAACAAGGTGTTCTTTCTTCAATTTATAATCGTTACTACTTGTATGCCATAATAATATATTATTAGACTTGAACATTAATGTTTAAATATATATGTTTTAGATCATTTGGTCAATGAACTAATGGTTTTTGTGGTATGAATTGTTTAGAAGCTGAAAATCTATTGATATTTTTGCTTTGAAATACTAAAGGAATTTTTTGTGTTTTGAACAATTATTTTATAGATTTCTGCATTATTTGTTTACTAAAATTAAAGTTTCATATTGTTTGGATGCTGAGCATCTAGTGATATTCTGTTACAAGATTTTTTGTGTTTGGCTTCAAAATACTAGAATTTTTTTTTTGAAATTAAGTTAAACATATTTTAATTTTTTTTGCTGCTATTTTTTTATTGCTTTGTTGTATTTTTGCTGCTAAAATAACTGCTATTTTTGCTATATTTAGACATGTATTGGACATCATTTTAACATATTTTAAAATGGCTGTCATAGTTTTTTTTATATTGTTTTGATTTTTTACAGTTATTTAATTGCTATTTTTCTTGATTATTGTTGCTAAAATGATTATTATTTTGTTGTGTTGGAGACAATATTTTTGATTATACATTTAATGAGTTTTGAACATACTAAATTATTTTAAGTTGTTTTGTTGTTTTTGTAATTGATTATGTTATGATGGTGTTTTGCTACTGTTTGTGCTATATTTGTGTTGAAATGGTTTTTGATTTTGAACATAGTTTGAACATATTTTTGTTTTAATATGTTTTATTCTTTGTGAAATTGATTAGGTGTTGATGAGTTTTTGCCGCTATATTTATTATGTTTTTCTGCTTAAATAATTTTTTTGTCAGTTTTTAGTTTTGAACATAGTTTGAACATACCTTTAAATGTTTAATCTATTTTGTTACTGTATGAAATTGATTAAGTGTTAATTTTGTTGTTGCTATTTTTACTACGCTTTCTGCTTAAATAGTTTTTTTTTTTTTTTTTTGGATTTTTGGCTTTAAACATACTTTGAAATGTTTTAATCTGTTTTGTTGCTCTATAAAATTGATTAGGTGTTGATGATTTTTTACTACTATTTTTGAAGTGTTTTTCTGCTTAAATAGTTTTTCTTATTTTATTTTTGGCTTTGAACATATTTTGAAATGTTTTAATCCGTTTTGTTTTATTCTAATGTTGATTTAATGAAATTAGGTTGAAGATAGTACGAGAAAGGAGAAAACAAAAGTCGGCAATAGTTTCTTTTTTTTTTAATGTTTTACTTAAGTTAAATGATAATTAATTTAAGGGGTTTTATTATTGATTGAAAAAGTTAAGAAAATCTACTTTTGTTTAAAAAGGTCTACTTTTGTCTAAAAAAATCTACTTTTGTCCTTTATTTTTAAAATGTTTATTGTTATTCGAAAAAAGTTAAATAGAGATATATTTTTTATCCAATTTTTTATGAAAAACTATATTTTGGTCCATTACTCTATTCAAGTTTTAATCTTAAATTTTCAATAATCATTTTGAATTTAAGATTATTAGGTATTTGGAATCAATAAAATTGCTTATCTTTTTAACTAAATTAGTTTAATGAAAATGAAATATAATTTACAGTTAAAAAGAAATATTTATTTATTTATTTATTGTATGGTCATTTAAGTATAAGTTCTATATTGTATACTTTTAATTTAAATGAATTTTGAATTAATGATTATGTAATTCCAGAATTACAATAATTTAAAAGGGTGTTAATTGGATTTTCAAAATTTTTGACATTAAAAATTTTTTTCGGATGAAACTTCTGAATTTAAAATTGTTCTGAATAACTCTTTAGAAATCAGAATTCGATCGATCAGAAAGTTGAGTTTAGGTAGAGCTTAAAGTATTCTGGATAAATCAACTTTAGTGTTTGTTAACTTTTAAAAAATAAATTGATTGAGAAGTTTGAGTTCAGATCAAAAAATATAAATTGGCAAGCACACTTAAAATAATGAAAAGAAAATAGAGAGACAAGATTATAGTAGTTCGGTTAAACTAAGTCTACATCCACTCTTCAAATATACATACTTGAGATTTTCATTACTCTAATCTCTGTCCAAGGTCAAAGAAAAAGTCAGTTATAGAAAATAGACTTTAACTTAATCTAACCTGATTTTGTCAGAAATTTTGGGTTTAAAAAAATCATTTTTTCTGTGTTACAAAGATTAGAGAATTCACACAAGGCTTTTTCTCAAAAGCCAGCATGCAAACCTATACCTTAAGTTTTATAACAAAAGCTCCTAAAACAATCAGTTTTTCAGATTTTGAAAACCTTTTAACTATTTAAGATTACATAAAATCTGAATTAGATTAAGAGAAAAATTCCAATGAAATTTAGGAAAAATTTATGACAAATAAGAATGAAAATTAGAGAAATTTTTGAAAAGAGAAGTTGATTATTACAAAAATCTTTTCAAACCAAATGTAGAAATTTAAAATTAGAAAAAGACACTTGATTACTTTGCAAAGAAGAGAAAATCTAAGAGTGATGAAAGTGAGAGTGAAGAGATTTTTTTTCAGTCTCAAAGTACTAATTCTTTGATCAAAAAGATTTTTATAGTAAATCAAGAGAAATATGTTTTTTAGAAAAGCTAAAAATCTAATGACTCTATTTAATAAAAGAAAAACATTTTTAGTTTTTGTTTCTAAATGAAATCAGAAACATAGTCTTGAATTTTCATTTTCAATTAAAGTTTGTTTTTCATGCGTTCAAAGACAGTTTCCATTTTAGTGAAAATAGACTAGATCACATGTTTTAACTAAAAAGATGTTAGACTGCACTTTGAAAAATGAGAAACAAGTTTGAAAAGCTTTTTGAAAGATTTTAACCTTTTGAAATTGATGTTTCTCTTAAACTACAGATACATTCTAAACTGACACTCTAAACTAAATTCTTCTAATCTTGAAAGTCTTTAGAGAGATTCTTTCAATTTAGATATCTTGTAATATTGATCTTTAGATTTCTTGTTCAGAATTACATGATTAGATTTTACAAGTATGTGGAGAGATTTTTCTAAAAAAAAAACTCATGGTTTTGTAAATCATCAAAATAAGATGTTGAATCCTTGAGCTAATAATCTCACTCTTTTTGATGATGACAAAATTGGAAGGATGAAGTTTATGCAAACTTCTCCTGAGTCTAAGATTGGTAAAAGAAAGCTAGGTTCTAGCATGCATTTCTAAGTTCAAGTTCAGGTGAACACTATTTTTAATCCCCATGAATATATGTATAAAAATTAAATAGTAACAAAAGAGAACAAAAATTATGATCACAAATATGAACTTTATGCATTAGTTAAGAATAAAACTTTAAAACTACAAACAAGTCCTAAAAACTACTCTTAACAAAATATTTCAAAGGGGAACTGAAGACGTTCGTTCCGGATTTATTTCCAAAAGTGGTGATAAAACGATTTTATGATCGCGGTGCCGAACTAGTCGGTTTTAAAAATAATTTTGAGTCGCCACCCATTCGGGAACCAATTTTAGTTTTATGAAAAACTAAATTTTATTTATGAAAAATTTGACTCCGTTTTATTTTGGATAAAGCAAATCTGATCCAGAAATTCTAAGGTAAGAGGGTTGGGTACGTTAGCCGAAATTTTATTTCGACTAACGCCTGGATATACCGGCCTCTGAAACCGAAATTCGTTTTCAAAATTTTAAGTTAAGTTTGATTATTTTTGAAAAGCAACTAAGCGATGTTCCTAAGCGGTGATTAAAATCGTTTGCGCAAAACACACATTTGAAAGCGGTAAATTGCGAGAAAGTAAATGCGGAAAGTAAAATTCTAAAACTAATTACAAACCGAATACCTATTAATTACATTCTACCCATGAAAACCCCAATTTAAACCTAAAACCCAAAACAAGAAAATTAAAGCGAGTATGGAAAATTACGAAATGGTCCTCCAAAATATGTAAAATTGAAAATTAGTCCTTATTTATGGAAATTATCAAAACAAGTCATAAAATATGCCAAATCAACTAAACCATCAACTAAACATGCAAAACTAACATTTAAATGCCAACGAAGAAAAATTACGATTTAGCCCCTTAAATTTTGCAATAATTATCATTCTGGCCCAATTTCCCATTTTGACATCTTATCATGTTATATTGTAAGTCTGCTTTAAATCAGCTTCAATTGCAAACACATATCAGAAAAAATTCACCAAACAGTCCATGTACTCTTGACAAATTACCAAAACAGTCCCTATTTTGAAGTACTCATAAAACACCTTGACTCTCCTTTCTCAAAAACATACTACTTATAACAGCAAGATAACAGAGCCAAATCCAAATAAATCACCTCAAAAGTTTTCATAATCAACAGCATTTCAGTTTAATGACAATAGCAAGCATAAAACCAATTCAGAATGGGGGGTAGTTTTAGTATGACACAGAGATTGACAACAAAAGTAAAACTGACTTGCAAGCATTATTTTCAATCAGTAACCAGGCTTGCTCGCATACTGGATAAGAACATACTGGATAAGAATAGTGAGAACCAAACTGGAGAACTCTAAAACCATTGAATGTAAAGGCTAGACAGCAGCTAACAAAAAAAAAAGACATCCTATGGGGTTACAAAAAGTGGCCTAGAATGAATGAGGAAGCTAAATGGAACTGGAACAGAAACATGCACTTGACTAAGAACCCTATGTGGTGACACGACTGAATTGAACAACAATAGAGCCAAGACTGAACTGGGATGCATCTAGAATAGGCAGAGACATCACAGGCCAGACAGAGACTTAGCAAAATTCCATGGGAAAACTGATTCATACACAGAGTGCAACATCATATTCTTACTCAACAGCACTTTCACATCTCATTACAGATTAAATGACATGGGATCAACATGAAAACAAATCACCACGGTGGCAAACAGGAGCATATAAAAACAAGTTGATACTGGACAAAAGCTTATCCACAGACTTCATATGATTCTCACTTAGCATTCAGTTTCTACAAGCTCATACATAATGATTAGGCAAGCTTTTTATTGTTTTCAACAACAGCAGGATCTACCTAACCAAACTTCAAAATCGGGGCATCATTTTAGTAATTGTAATTATAATTCAATTCTAACGCATCAACAAACAACAAAGCATGCTAATTTAGAAACCAAGAAACAATATGCTCAACGGATTATAAACTGACAACAATCCCAGAAACCAAGTCTCCTAAGAGTGCAAGTTAAACCATAACAACAGAAATAAAAAAGGAGTTAAGCACTTTGAGGGCCATAAACGATCCAGTCAGTCCCAAGTTTATAGCATTCTGTTCTAACCAATATGTTAATCAAATATAAATCAAACCAATCAAGACAAAGGCAACACATAGAAATTCAACATTCAAGTCATATTCATGAAGATCAGTAACTTGACTCAAACCTAAACAGAAACAAAGTTGAACTCTAAAAGAATCAGAGACGACCAAAATAATAATAAATAGAAACTATTTCAATATCTTTACCATGCAAATTTTAAAGACATCAGAAGATGGAAATAAGAAGTATGGACAATTTAAGCAGAAGAAAAACCACGGATAAATCATTCCAGTTAATCTGGTTCCCAAATAAAGTGATGCATTGCAAACGAAGAAAGAAAGAAAAAAAAAGGAAAATAGAAAGTAATTTGGAAAGTACCTCAAAAGCTTTCGATTTCTTTTATTGCTACGCTAGAATCTTTACAAGTTTGGTGTTTCTCTTTACAATCATTTTCAAAATTAAATTGAAAGAAATCCCTAATCCCTAATTTTGAACCCCTGATTTCAGAAATTCCCCCAATTCACAAAACTGGAAACCCTAAATTGGATTTCCTCTAAATTGAATAAACAGAAAACCCTAAATTCTAAAGCTTACACAGTTTTCGTTTCTTTTTCTTTCTCTCGAAGCACAAATCTCTCTCCAGAAAGCTCTCCTCCCCCCTCTTGGAATCGAACCCTTTTTCGCTTGCCAACTCCTTACTTTCTCGCTCCAGAAAGCCCAGTCCTTCTGTTAACGCTTAACTTTTGTCCCAAAATGTATCAGTGATGATAATTTGCCTAAGCTCGATGAAGTCTCCAGAAATTCCTAAAATAGCTCATGTTCACTCAGCTCTCAAATTATTTTAAGTTTTTCTCCATTCCTAGATTGTTTTATTGCTTTCAATTCAATTTCAAAAATTCCTTTTTCTTCCAAAAAATATATATTTGAGCCTTTTTCTTTTTAATTTTAAAGAAATCAAAATTTAAAAAATAGAAAAGAAAAGAAATTCCGATTTTAATTTAATTTTCCTCTTTGTTGAATTTTTAATTTTGATTTTAATTTTGTTTTGTTTTAGTTTCAATTTAAAACTTATTTAAAGAGAGTTTTAGTTTTTTTTTTTAAATAAAAAATAAAATTAATGAGAGAAAATGGAAGAGAATTGAAGAAAAGGATGAAATTGAAAGAAAATGAAATAAGTTAGATGATTAAGAAAGGAATTGAAGGCAGAAAGGATGTAATTGCAAACGGAGATAAAGTTTTAGGGGCAAAAATGTGAATCTGGAAATTGTAGGGGCAGAAAGCAGAAAGACTGAAACACATAAATCAAAACGACTTGTCGTTTTGATTATGGAAGGGACGACGTTCAAGGAGGCGTTGCGTTTAGTTAAAACGCAGAAAACGACTTGTCATTTTGAAGAATGAAAAAGCCAAAAAAATAATAAGAAAAAAACGTTCTCGTGTACCTGCTGAAACAGAAGAGAAACAGAAAGGGGAAATCGACAAAGGAAAGAGAGAGGGAGAGAAAGAAGCCTGTTTTTTCATCTTGCAAAATAGAAAACAGTACGAAATCAAGGGATGAGGTCGAGGAGCGTGCTGGAAGAAGCGCGGGCAAAGGAGGACAGACGCGAGGAGGAGAAAAAAAGGACAGCAATGATGAACTGGGGGGGGGGGATAAAAAAAGCAAGACAACGAAAGGAATGAGGAGGGAGGGATTGGGAGGAGAGAGCGTTCGAAGGAAAAATCGAAAAAAACATTCTGGAAGCTATTTCGAAAATCCTGTAATTCTTCTAATTTTATTTTTCTAAAAAAGTTTTTCTCCTCGATTCTGTAATAGAACTGAAATTCTGATTTCAAAATTAATTGAAATCGAGAATTGAAGTAGATTTGATTATCATCTATTTGTAAATTGTTTCTGGAACTGGAACATTGAAGCTGTAGCTAAGGAATTGGAGATTCTCTGTAGCTGAATAGCACTGTATCTGAGGTACACATAAATTTTATTCTTCAATTTCGATCAATAAAATGAATGGATTAGTTTGAGAACCAGACTGAATTAAGTTTGTTTGTTGCCTTGTTTCTGTTTTCTGTGATTTCTTGTTTTAAATTTCTTTTAGAAAGTTAAATGTCATGAGATTGAGGGTTGTTTGAGTTGATAAGATAATTATTTCAACTCTGTTCTGTTTGTTGCCTTTTGAGGTTTCTTTTGAAAGATTTTACTTTAGTTTAATGATGATTTAACTTTGATGATTGTTTTTTTTTTTAGTTTCATGTATATTGCTTCTGGATGTCAATTTAATCCATTGCCTGAAGTAGTTTGGTTCGTTAAATTTGTTGATTACTTTTCTGAGATTGGGTATGATGATATATCTGTGTTCATTGTTGTATTAGCATAGTTTGCTAGTCATTAGGGAATGAATAGTATTGTCTGTTTGCACATTTCTGTTAGCCCTTTTGTTTGAGAGCCAGTGACTGTTCATGCAAGGTAAGTAGATTGATGAAGTATGTCAGCACTTGTTAATACAAATATTCTAGATTATATTACTGAATTGCTTCTAATTCTCAATCATATTGTTGATTCTGTTTGCTTTTGCCATGATTGTCTGTTTACTGCCATTGTTGAGCTATTTGAAGAGTTTGTTATGCTGTCTAGGTCAGGTATGTTTAGGGTCAATATACAGAATGCAGTCATCAATCTGTAGTAGTCCATATAAGTCTTGCTATAGTGCACCTCATTTAAAGTTTATTGCATTAACATTTCATTTCAGATCTGGGTCTAATTGTTATTGATGATAATGTAGACAATATATTCTGTTAATGATTTTTTTATCTTGTTTCTGTTTATGATTTTGCAAAATGGTAAATGCCTCATCTCATGGTCAATTTTCTCTCAATTCACTGCTGTTTCTGTATATGTTGTTTGCTTGTATACATCTGTTAATTTTTCTGTTTGAGGTCCATCAATTGCCTATGTATGATGAGAGAATTGATGAAGTATGCCAGTATATGCTACTGTAAAGATTCTGGATCACATTGCTGAAGTATTTTTTAGTCATAATCTGTATTGTTGAGCCTGCATGGTTGGATTTGCATCTGAGAATATAAGGGATGGGGAAATTATTATCATACATGTTCATTACCACTGTTGACTTGTTGTGATTACTGGATGAAGTTAGAGCAGAGTGTTCTTATATCTTCGTTGCTGCTGGTTAAATTGATTTGATATCTAAATGCAGCCGGATAGTTCTTAACCATTTTGAAATGATTGCCTTAAGCATTCTGACTCAGTTTATTCCTCTTTTATAGAATGTTTAAGTTTTGTTCTTGTTATGATTGTGGTTATTAGGCTGCTGTTCTTGATTGCAATCTCATGTCATATTCTTCATACAAGAGTCCAGAATTATGTTTCATGTTATTGCACAGAATTGCCATTTGTAAAACTGCATGAAAGATTATTGTTTAGGGAGTTGAAATACACATTTGAAACTAAATGTATTTGATGATTCAAAATCATTGTGATAGAATAAGATGTCTGGTTGCAATGTGTGTTAGGAAGATTATTTTGAAGTTTGTGAAAGATGCAATCTGTTTGGATGTGGAGCAGTGAAATAGGTTAAATTCTAGAATTAAGAATAAGTTGAGACAGAATTGCTATTTTTGAGAATTTAGGGACCTAAATTGCAAATTTTCAAAATTTATAGGCTGAAACATAATTTTCCTATTTTTGCTTGTTTGTTGTTGTTTTGAATGGTTGAATGATTGTTGGTTTTATTTGACATGTTTTATAGTTTAAATGGATGGATTTGCTTTATTTTAGACTTTATTGTTATTTTTATAATCTTGAGGACCATTTTTGTAAATTTCCTTTATTTATTTATTTTTGTTAATTTGTTGGTTTTGGGTTTTAATTTGGGTTGGGTAAATTGTAATTAATAGGTATCGGTTTGTAATTAGTTGTTTAGGTTTTAATTTTCGCAATTTATTTTTCCGCAACTTTACCGCTTTCTCGTTTGTGTTTGCGCGAACATTATTATTCACCGCTTTAGGAACATCGTTTAGCTGTTTTTAAATAAATAATTGACTTGACTTAATTGGAAAACGATTTTGGTTTGAGAGGCTGGTTTTATACTGGGCGTTAGTCGAAATGTAATTTCGGCTAACTTACCCAACCCTCTTACCCAAATCTTTGGTTTGATCATGCATTATCCACAATTAAAAAATGAAGTCATCTTTTATAATTAATTTGGTTTTTCTTAAAACCGGTTTCCCGACGGGTGGCAACTCAATTTTTAAGACCGACTAGTTCGGCAAAATATCGAAAATGTTTTATCACTTGCTTTTTCAAAAAATCAAAATTTTAATTTTTCGGTTTTCATTTAAAATCGGAAAAGTCGTCGTTGAGTCGGGACTGTCATCAGTTTTCTGGTGACTCTGCTGGGGATTTTACAGTCAAATCTCCGGTTTTTCTTATTGGATTTTTTACTGTAATTAAGGGTTAACTCATTTTGCAAACAAACCAAAATCGTTTTCCACTTTTAAGTCAAGTCGTTTTTCAAAATAAAAATCGCGCACGGTGATTACTAATGTTCGTTGTTTGTTTACTGCTTTATTTACTACTTTTTTTAGGCTTTGCATATCTTTCTCATCATCTTCTATCTCCTTCTGCCCTTATCACCCCGCGATAAGGTTATCAGTGCGATCGGCTGCTGCCTTCCGAAATTTTTCGGATACACCAGTCGGAGTACTGGTAATGCTTGTCAACCGTAAGTCCCATATTGAAAAGTATATCAAACGGTTAAGGCCTCAAAAGCCGAAACCGTTACGGAACCCGAAACCTGTCAAACTCGAGTTAACCCACATATAGTCGACCATAGCAACTGCCATTTAGGTTTTACCCGAAATGTTGTGCTGTTGTTTTGCATTATCATCCTAAATGCGAGTGCTATCGACAATCTCACCTTGCTGACTGTCGAGATTTGACCAATTCCTAGGATTTTAGGCGTCGGAATTTTGACCATTGAAAACGTGTGCGGGCGATATAAGGGCGGAGGTCATGCATTTCCTTCCCCCGTTCCCCTTTATTTATCTGTTTTTATCAGTCGTTCATGCATCACGTAACCTGTTTCTGTTTCAGTCATTTTAGGAAAGTCTGTAGTTAATATGGCCCGTCGACCTCGTAACCGTAATCGGGTTCGGGATTTGAGGGAGGTTATCGAGGCCAGGCGCGCTGCCCATAATCGAGCTTCATTTCAGGCCCATCAGAAAAACCTAGCTCGGGTCCAGTCTGTTGGCCGAGGCATGATTGCCACCAGTGACTGTAATATGGTGGAAGTGAATACTCTAAGGCTGGATGTCCAAGAATTTGTTATGCCATTTTCAGTACCAGTAAGTGCTATAGTCAGAGAAGGTTTAGACTCAGTTCTGCGCTGTGTACTGCAAGATTTTCCAGTCCTCGATTCGTTCGAGCCCAACAGTATCCGAAACCTTCGGCTTAACAGTTCAAATTGGCATTTTCACAGTCTTGATCAACCTATCGTACTGGAGTGGGAATTTGTAAACAATGATGAAATTTGTAATCATTCTGTCTGGTTTACAATGTAATTATAGTTTCAGTTTATGAAAAATTTCAATTTCAGTTTCTATATTTTTATTGTCTTCTGATAGTTAGCTTGTGAGATTAAGAAAAATGAAAGAAAGAAAAAGAAAGAAAAAAGAAAAAGAAAGAAAAGAAAGAAAAAAAATGAATGAAATAAAATCCCTACTTAGAAAATTCCAAATTCTAAGGCAAAAGTTAAGGGTATGACAAAATAAAAAGAGAGAGAAAATAATTAACCAGAAAATCCGAAAAGGACTGGTTAATGACAGAAGACAATCCAAATATGTTTACTGAAGCAGACAAGCCTACTCTGACAACGGTTTTCAAATCCCATTAGTCGGTTGCGCGGAAAAGAGATTTACGGTCCATACCGAATTACAGAACATTAGAATTGCATGTCATGTGTTGTGCCGCATTGACATTTTCATGCATTCATGCATACATCTTTTAAAATAAGCTTTTGTAAATTAGAGGCATTGCTGAAGATTAATTCCTCTCGGAAAAGCACTGAGTCGGCTTAGGTCGGCTTAGGCCAGAAATCAATCTGGAAGATTGGTCAGAACTACTAAACCCCCGAGTCCAGAAGATTACAGTTGGGTAAACAATATGGCTGACAGACAAAGCGCAGAAAATTCACAAGTTGATCCGAACGAGCCCCCTTACACTCGGGCTGAGGTCAAGGCTATGTTTAACGAAATGATGGCAGCCAAACTGGCTGAATTAGGCCTGACACCTCAGGGTCGGGAACAAGTTCCTACAACTGCTTCTGGTCATAATAAGGGTAAAGAACCAGAGATTTTTGACCCTTTGCTACGTGAACAAGACCCGGAGTACCATAAGGATTTGCTGGAGAGAACACGAAACAGTAAGGGACCGATCGAAACTCCCGATGATTCTGTGAAAGGGAAATCGGCAGTCGAAAAAAACTGGAAACAATGGAGAAGGAAATGAAGAAACTTCAGGCTTAGTTGCAAGCTCGGAATGAATGTGGGTATGATTTTGAAAACTATGTCGGGGACACTTCAGGTCGGGGACCAACAGAAAAACTTCACAAACCGGCAAAGTTTGACGGAGATGGGGATCCTGTAGTACACTTGAATCAGTATGTGCTGATCGCAAAGCTTAACCATTTGTCACCACAGTTTATGTTGGATTGGTTTTCAACTTCCCTTCAGGGGCCGGCCCTCGTTTGATATAACGCTCTAGAGAAGAGTAAGAAAGCAAGTTGGTTAGAATTGTCTAAGGCATTTCTGGATCAATTTTCTTTTAACACCACAATGAACATCGAATTGAGAGAATTGGAGAATACCACCCAGAAGCAGGATGAGTCTTTCTCTGAGTATTTGAACCGGTGGAGAAAGAAGTTGATTCTTATTATAAACAAGCCGGAGGAAAAAGAATTAATCAAGCTTTTCATTAAAGGTACTCTCCCAGCCTTTAAGAATAAGATGTATTACATTCCCTTGAAAGATTTTTCTGAAGTTTACCAAATGGGAGTTAGCATTGAGGATCATTTAATGGAAGATAAGAAAGCAAGTGTGAAGATTGGATTTGGTAACAATCGAGGCGGTAATGGTTATGGCAAACAGAGTGGGTCTTCAGGAACTGGGGGTTCAAAAGCAGGCAGAAGTTAGAATGTCAGTGTCTTGAGAAAAGCCGCAAAAAGAAAGTTCTCGAAGTTTTCTTTGTCATTATCAAAAGTTTTGGAGAGATGCGTGAAAAGGGGATTGTTGCAACCACTAGAACCGAGGCCGCTTCCTGACCCACTGCCTGCAAGGTTTAATACCCGGGCGTATTGTGAATTCCATCAAAGTAAGGGTCACGATACAAATAATTGCAAATGTCTCAGACATGAGATTCAAGATTTGATTGACGAAGGGAAAATCCCAGATCCAGAGAATGTTCAACCCAGTACCACGAAGAATCCTTTGCCGGATTTTTCTTCAAACGGTGTGTATGTGATTGGGGATTTCAAGTCAGAGAAAGAAATTATGTCAGAAATTGAACAAGAAGAAATCCGGGATCTGGTTGAGGGGATGGTGGTGAAAGAAATAATGGCTTCTAGTATCTGGGCGAGTGACAGCGAGGATGAATACTAAGAAGATTTGAAGGTTGAAGTGCAAGTCGAATTGGCTAATTCCTTGAAAGACGTGTGAATTAAAAGCAAAGGAAAGGAGAAAATCGAACAGGAGAAGCCAATGGGAAGTTTCGAAGATTCAGTTCGCAATTTGACCCGCAGTGGTCAAATTTTCAAACCGACAGAATTAAGAATTGATGGTAACAGCAGTAAGAAGACTGTGGAGACAGAGAAAGAAAATGAAGGTGGGAGGGGGAGTAATGTGAGAAAGAATGATGAAAGATGTGAGAAAAAGAAAGAGATGTGTCCAGGGGGTACAGACTGTGACACCCCCGACCAGAGTCATACGTCTTTTTGACGTCATCACATGCATTTCATGCATTTTTGTTTAAATGCATCAAAGTGTGACATGATAAATGACATTTACATGAAATATATGATTTGAGAAATGATTATAAATGAGTTAAAAATGATAAACAAGAGCGGTTTTAAGTTCGTTTATCGTCGAAAGACATAAA
>CANUEY010003972.1:0-15909 GCA_948099555.1 Croton setiger | reverse complement strand
TTCATCGAGCTTAAAATGGACATTTTTCTTTCTAAAATTTTTGGGGGAAAAATCGAGCGTCAACAATAATATATGCGTCTTCAACCGCAACCACTCTGTCAAAGCTGAAAGCAGAGCCCAGTCGTAGTAAATGGACCCTATCCTCCGCACCGCCCCGAATTCGAGCTCGTTGATGTACTCAAGCGTCCGGGGATGCTCCACGTCCAGCTGCCGTCATATCTGCATATCCGCTCGTCTGATGTTCAGAGGACTGTCTTATCTCTCTTCGTTTCGAAAGATGTGGATCAATCTATGTTCCCGCTGAAGGAACAGTAGATCACCGCTGACGGGCCCCTGATCGAGCACGCACTGCTGTTGTGAACTCGATGATTCTCCTCGCTCAATTGCTGCAACTTGTATGTGCAAATATTTTTTTTAATTATTTTCTAATTTCTATTCCTTTTATGTTTCTATTAACATTTATTTTTTATATTTTAAACCTTAATATAATAGCAAATTAATTTCGCATATACACTTTATCTAACATAAACATACTGTTTTAAGCAATAAATTTTTTTCGTCCGCATAAAAAATTTATTTTAAGATACTGTTATTTAGGCAATAATTTTGGCATTCAAATTTTTTTTTTCAATCCTAAACTCTAAATTTTATCGCAAATATAACACATACAAATTATAAACCCTACAATTAATCTAAAATTTTATTCTAATCATACACATATTATCGTGATTCAATATTACTATTAAAAATAGCAATTCATTTTAAAACTAATTATAAATCGCACAAAAACTAAACAAATATATAAAAAAAACTTAAATTAAAAAACACACTTTTTTCTCGCAAATAATCCAACTACCCACTTGTCCGCCGAAAACTCCGAACACTTTTCTCTAACCACTGCGAACGTCCGAAATTTACAAAATTTTGAAAGAGTTGTGAAAGAGAAATGAAGAAAACGAAGGTTTTACTTCTCAAGAGTGTTCACATACTTGGTATGCGAACCCTTTTCAAATTTTGAATTGGGTTCACATACTGATTATATGAACTTACAGCGCGTGCTATGTGGCATTCTCTAATTCGTTCGCTGTTAAACACACGCATTAATCCCTCATAACTTTATTACTGCTACAAATAAATAAAAATTTTTTCATACTATGTTTGTTAACTGGAATAATTATTTATAGGTTTCTGAGGTTTTACATAATATATTCTAGGGTTCCTTTATTTTAGAAATTGTATCATCGGGTCTCTAAGATTTAAAAAATTATATTATTAGGTCTTTCCGTCCAGAAACGACGTTAGTCAATTGAAAAAGTCAACGATTTTGATTAAAATTTTTCAAAATAACAAAACTATCCTTTGATTTATTTGTATCGGACCATGGTTTATTTGAATCAGACCATGCTAATTAAACCCAATTTTTAAATCACACCCTTATTATTATTATTATATTATTATTATTATTATTATTATTATTATTATTATTATTATTATTATTATTATTATTATTATTATTATTATTGAGAATTTCATCAGAAACAATGTCAAGAAAAAAACAAAGAAAGAAAGAGACTCGAACTTTACATGAGAAGCATAAATGTGGGACTACAATTTTTTTTTTTACATTTTTCTTGAAATTTTCTTTTACAATTCAAAGGGGAAAAAAAAAAAGCTACCCAAAACTCAAATTTTCATGCTATGATGGGCATTAATCACAAAAAAAAAAAAAAAAAAAAAATTATAGCCCTTGCACCACTTGTGGTTGCGGTAGCTTTTCCATCTCCGCCATCAACATCTTCTCTTCCACCAGCAAACGCCGCCGTCCTAATTTCAATGAACCCAAACTGGCCCAACAAGATCAAATCCCTAAAAAGCCAAGAAACTCTTTCTTGAAACTTCGGAGAAAATCAAGGAAGAAGGAAATGGAAAGGTATGTATAGAGAAGGAGGAGATAAAAAAGGAGAAGATCAAGAAGAAGGAAACGGGAAGATGAAACATTTTTTTTGTTTTGGTTGATTCTTTTTTTTTAGGTTGTGATGATTCTTAAACTCACAATAATTTTGAATTATTATGAAAAAAGAGGAAGGTGAAATAAGAGAGAAAAATAAAATGCAGAGAAGAGTTAAGAGAGATAACTGAAGAAAGAGAAAAGATAAAGGGTTGAAGAAGATGAAGAGATGAAGAAAATGAAGAGTTGGGGAAGATGAAGCGTTGACATAAGGATTTGATTTAAAGATTGGATTTAATTAGTATAGTTCGATTTAAATAAATTAAAGGATTGTTTTGTCATTTTGAAAAATTTTAATTAAAATCGTCTGATTTTTTCAGTTGACTAACGTTCATTCTGGACCGAAAGACCTGATAGTATAATTTTTAAAATCTAAAAGACCCAATAATACAATTTAATGATACAATTTTCAAAATAAAATGACTCATAATATATTATATTATATAAAATCTCAGCCACCTATAAATAATTATCAATTTTTTAACTGCTCTAATTGGCAAACTCTATTTGTGGTCCACAATTAAATTTTGAAACCCTTTTCATATTTGAACCGTTCGTTTCTATCGTCTATTGTTGAGGTAAACTTCATTTATAGCACACACCTCGAGTAAACTGTATTTTCTCTTTGAGACTCGTCTTAACGAAGGAATATTAACTTTTTACAAATAACCCAGTCGGCCACCAATAACAGCAGATGCTGATGGAAACGCGGTTGAAAATCCCTGTAAAATTGCTGATCTGCATGTCCATATCAGGGTATACTCTCTCATCTCAAATCCCAATCTTTACAAGAACTAGGATTTATCTTCGTTTTTAGATTGAGTTTGAAACTGCCTCATCTAAATATACTTAAGTGCATTATCATGGCATCACCTCCTTGTCATAGAAGTTCTCTCCGGAAATATTTCAGGAACAAGAAAAAGAATATCATATTTTTGGGTAGCTTATAAAAAGAGCAGAATTGTTGATTAAGAAATAAGCAATACGAGGATGCACCGACACACTGCTGGTTGTTGTTGTCGTCATTTGATCATGTATCATCCTCATCAAGGCAAAACATGAAAGGAATTTAAGTTTTGCAATACCCAGTTCTATAAATTGCAGGTACAATTCATAGGTTTTTCACTTGATTGGAAATTTTCTTTTAATGGCACTTTGTTTGTATTCGTTTTAAATGCTTATACAAGTAGCCTGATTATTTGATTTGGTTAATAACCCTATTTTAGATAATCAAATTAAGCCTAACCCTTCTAATTTATTGATTGGAATTGAATGGGAACAATAATTACATATTCAAGGTCAGACAGTGGTACTTGGAAGTTTTAACTTATAGGAGTACCTGTATTCCTGTACTTATTTAATAGTAGAAAGAAGGCAAATTTGGTATGCAGGTGAAGAAATATAGTATAGGTCTGTCTTAATTTTTCAGTATTTATTAGAACAAATTTCTACTCTGACAATCCTTGAAATGTTAATGAAATGGTTGCAACTCCAGATGAGATAGCTTAACTGAGAATTTCTTAGCTTCAATGTGGTATAATCTAAGTTGAAGGGTTCTTGGAAGTTTCATATTTCTATATATGATGTGTGTTTGTTAGCATGAGGAAACTTCCTCTTTGGCTCTCTTTATTCATTTTCAATATATTTTCCAACCCTGCATTCTATAACAAATTAAAAAAGAAAGCTTTGACTTAGATTTTTTCTTAAATAAGTTCTAATAAGAAATGGGTAAAGGTCCAGGTTTATACCAGGATATTGGCAAGAAGGCTAGAGGTTTTGTTTCCTTCTTTGTTCTTCTCTTCCTATCTTCCTTTCTGCTCCATTGTGTCTTAGAACTTATGTTTGTTCATAAATTAATCATAGATTTGTTTACATTTTTGTTAGAACTTCTCTATAGAGATTATCCTCATCAATCAAGAACCCATTTTCAGTACCAGGACGTCAAGTGGAATTTCGATGTCTCCTGTCAAAGTAATGTGTTTCTTCTTCTTCAACTTGTGGTATAACTGGTCTTATTTTATTTAGTCAGTGAACTGATTCAGTAATGCATATGCTTTGTTATTTCTGAATTCACATGTCTACAGGCTGTTGACATTATAACTTCGATTATAGTTCTGAGTTTTCATCTTGTGCATTTGCAGACTGTCTTGTGTTCCACAATATCAATGACCTATCTAAGATAGAATTCTTCAAACCTTTTTCCTCCCGAACTTGATTCATCATCGTCTTTGTTACTGAAACTGGGAAAAAAAAAAAAAAAAGAAACACCATATCGAGATTGTGATCTAGGGGGAAGAAGAAGATGGAAAAGAGCAGACAATGATTTGATAATTTTGTGCTTCCTTATCAGATTTTAATATTTCTCTTCGTCATGCAATTTATTTTGAGTTTAGGATTACTCATAGTAGTTGTCTTTCACTGTACATATCATCTGGTATAGAATACTCTTCATGCTTGTTATTGCTGCAGGTAGCCTGCACTAAATTATACAACAAATAACAGAAAATCTCCCTTATGCTACGAATCTGAAAATCTTTTTTGATTCAGCATTTAGAACCCTATTTGTGTTTTCTTAAGGCCAAAAGAATGAGTTATTATTGATGCTGTTTCTATAATTATTGCAGCACCAGAGATTTTACCAGGAGTCACTATGCTTTTCAGATTCATACTTCCTGAAGCTGGCAAGGTAAGCCAATTGTGCCAACTTACTTATCCGATCAATTATCATGTAAAGTTAGGATCTTAATTTATTACAAGGATTTAGAAATCAAGTTCATTTGAATACAATACTTGACTGCAATAACAGGTGGAACTGAGATTCTTGAGTGAATATTTCGGGATTGCTGCAGGCGTTGGAGTGAAGGCAGATGATGAAGGACCCTACTTAGGGAATGGATATAGCCCTACTGTAAACTTATCTGGAGTCGCAGGAAACTCTCTTTTCTCCCTTGGAACTGACATTTGCTTGAATGTCTCCGAAGGGACATTTGATGAATTCAGTGCCGGTTTGAGCTTCAACATGCCCTTCTTTATTTCTGCCTTGAACTTGTGAGCAACCCTGAAGCTGGTCAATAGGATGTGAAAACAAGATTCATTTTGAGCTAGAATCACAAATACTTGTGCTGTATTGATAACATTGTCTAGCAGAAAGGGTAATACTCTTTGAGTTTGTAAATTGCAGGGATGACAAACTTGATGCTGTTAAAGCTTCCTGCCACTACACATTCAATCCCTTCACCAGGACTGCTATTGCAGCTGAGTTGAAGCACAATTTTTCATCGAATGGAGCAACCACAATTACAGTTGGTGCACAGCATTCCTTGTTTCCATTTACATTGATGAAAGCTCGTGTTAACTCTAATGCCAAGATCGGTGGGCTCCTACGACTGGAACTGTGGGAAAAGCTTCACTTAGCTCTGACTGGAGAAGTGGATTTCAGGGCTACTTCAGACAAGATTTCTAAGGTTGGAATGAGCATGGCATTCAATCTCTAGAGCTGCTTGGCTGGGTAATATGTACTGCCATTTTGAGGCTATGAAAGCCTCTATTCAATCAAAATTGACATTACTGGTTGTACTTACTGTATTCCTCATTCTTATACAACAAAATTGAGTTGAATATGTAAACAACATGAAAGAGGGCAGCTTTGCCTGTTATTTTGATGTGTTGTAAAAATTGCAAAGAGTGTAAAGGAGTTGTTATGTTGAAAGTAATAAGATGCAAAAGTAATGTTATTACTTATATCGTTTTATATTTCCTTCCTCCTGTTCAGTAATCCTCAACACACAAGAGAATTCATCATGCTGATTAATAGCTAAAGTCTAAAACTTAACGGCGCTACATAAAACTCTGAAAGCTACCTTGGAATCACATTACAAACATTGCCTTAAAAAAATTAAGAAAAGATAAAATTTCACTTTTTTATTTTTTTAAAGAGCAAAAATAATAGAACCAAATTGTAACGGTCAAGTTTATTTGAAAACTTTGATTGTAGTTTTTCATCGGCACTAGTCATTAATGCCAACGCATAAAATTAGCAGAAACTCTGAAATAGAAAACTGCAAATCCTTAGCAATCGATTCTGACAGAAAAAGATGTTATATTCAGTTGAAGCTTTATTGTTTCGAAAAACAAAACCACCTATTCACATATTTCTCATCTCACATAATAAAACAAGCATATGAACACAATTAATAAATAAATAAAACCATAAAAAAACCACCCTACGAAACATTTGCAGATAATCAAACCAGGCTGTAACTTATTGCAAAGTTAGTGGTGGGAAGAAGTAGCCTGGAGAAGTCCATCGCGAATCTGAGTGGCAACATCACGAATGGCGCCAGGACCATGGGGAATGAACACTGCAGAGGATTTAGAGGCTGCGCCAATTTCCTTCATTGTATCAAAATACTGAGTGACAAGGACCATGTCCATGATATCTTTTGCGGTGGTTCCGGGGACATTTTCTGAGAAGCCCAGAACACTATCCCTTAATCCGTCCACGATTGCTTGCCGCTGGCGAGCGATACCAAGCCCAGCAAGATATTTTGCTTCAGCCTCACCCTCAGCTCGCTTAATTTGCAGAATCTTCTCAGCTTCTGCCTTCTCATTAGCCGCCATCCTCAATCTTGCAGCTATCATAGGAAGACATTCATAAGAAAGGGATACCAAGTTACATTAGATGGGTACTGTAGAGTTTGTAATGCTAAAATATATGGTATCAATCATCACACACATTCAAGTAGTGGATCAGGCGACTGGAATAAATCAACTTGGTGATCGTATACTAAATACTTTACCTGCGTTTATTTCATTCATTGCCCGCTTCACATGTTCATCTGGTTCTATATCAACAATAAGCGTTTGCACAATCTCGTATCCATAAGCAGACATAGCCTGCCAAAAATTAACAAACGCAATAAGATTACAGGTTTATGACAATTTACAAAAGCTTCATCGGTAGAGTAAAAAGGCTTGCTTTCACAATATAAAATCAAAGTCTACTTTGCAAAAGCTGTCCCTTAGAGGATACCCAACTTGTGCTAGGTAAAACGAAAATGCAATCAAAGTGACCAAAGACAAAAGTTAGCCATGTACCTTCTCCAGTTCATTTTCCACAGCTTTGGCAATGTCATTCTTCTGCTCAAAAGTATCATCCAAATTAAGTTTTGGAACACTTGCACGGATTACTGAAAATTTTTATGAACAGCAAACCTGAGATCGTTATATATGCTATAGAATGAATTGAAACTCAAATGTCAATGGACGCATATATCGAAGAGCATATGGACAATTTCAGACCATCAAAAACATAGGCCTGGATTTGACTCCTTGTATTACTGAGCTTGTAGAAGGCATCATTTGCTTTATCAGCTAGAGCTCGATATTGAATGGATGCAACCACGTTAACAAAAACATTGTCCTAGAATATATGAAATATAGATCAGTGGCTTCAAACCAAAACACTCAAAGACCAATTATTGAAAACCCATCTAGTAACCACAAAAACTAAACTATTTACTACTGGGAAATAACATACCTTTGTCTTGGTCTCACAACGTACATCCAATTGTTGCAACCTCAGCGATAGATGACCAGCAACCTGGCTTCCAAGAAACCAAGGTAGGCAATGACATCCAGGCTCAAGAACATCATCAAACTTCCCAAATCTCTCCCTGATAGCTACTGTGGATTGATCAACTTGAATACAACAGAACAGATTGCCCATCTTATCTAAACACCAAAACAACACGAAGTAACTTATAAGTTGGTAAAAAAAGGATTAAACAAGATAACATTGTAACAAAAACTTTCTAATTGGTACTGGACTGATGTCTTAGTCATGGTGCTTGAACGGAAAAACGATTATGGTAATCCAATTTCCCAGGAAGGAACTGTCCCATAATAAATAGCCCATATAGCAAAACAAAAATCATAGCAGTAATCAGATAACAAACAAGAAGATTACAGTGGAATGGAGATAAGGGTCAATAATCTCGAAAAAAAAAAATCAAATTTAAAAAAGGAGAAGCACCAACTGCAGGATCCCTCTAGCTGGGATCCAAACCTTTTGATAAATTCTTCTTCAAGATTCAACATGTATGCTGAGTTACTAACAAACAAGAACTGGGCTTTTTATAGAAAAATTGCAAAGAATATATGACAATCACAAACTTCAAATTAACCTTGATTAGTTAAACCAGTTCGGGTATATGATCACAGAATTCAAAAGGATTATCAATTAGCCGCAGAGTAAGGTTAAATCCAGCAAAGTTTTCATATATGCAAGTAATTCAAAGAGGTAAAGACTTACAAAGAACAAGCAAACAAAAGGTTGACACGCCAGAGAAGGTTATGAATGACAACTCAGATATCAGAAAAAAAAAAAAAGAACTTATAGATAATTCACAAACAATAATGGGATTATCAGTAAATACAACGTCATCTAATATCTCATTCCAAAAAGAAAAAGATAAAAACTGTGTGCTGGCAATACCAAGTCAACCTATGCTTAGGTTATATAAATTTAGAAACAAGGAATTATGAATAGACAATAAATATTAAAATAGCATCAAGAAATTTCCTTCTTTTGATCAGGAATTTATCCCAAGCAAATCATATCCACTAGGGACGAATTGAGCATTCTAAACGAAATTATTATATATTGATAAAATTGTGGTTGGATGCAAAAACTGGAAATTACCGTCATCTTTTGGTAAAATCAATATCAAATTACAAGCAAAACAAACTCACCATTATGTCTCTTTCAATTTCCCGTTTTCAAACAGCATTATAAAAGTTGGGTTCTTAGCAAGATGGCCAAATTATATAAAAGTACTCAGAACTTTGGGTGAGTTCTTAAAAATACCCAGATTTAACTATGTATAGAAACTACTCTAATCGAATAGTTGTGTTCTAATAATACTCAAAATGAAATAAAGGATCTAATTAAAAGAAAATATTAAAATAGGAGCTTTTTTTGTTGTTTTCAAGTTGAGTTTGAGTCAAATGATTGGTTTTGGTTCAAATCCTTTCCAATTATTTATCAACCCAACCGCATTTTTATTCAACCCAAAAATCAAGTCATCTCTCTTTATTAGAAAAAATGAACATCTACGTTGCTCCGACCCCTTCCTTCATTCACCACCACAGAGCCGCCCTCTGCTTACCACCAGTTAATTACCGAAAAAGTGTTAAAAATTTGAATGTGAACATCAAATAATGTGTACGCATTACCAATTTTCGTAACTTAGAAAAATAGTTATGCGAATTTGTAAATGTATATTTTTTCTTTTTGAAAATGTAAGTTCGCATACTCAGTATGCAAACTAATGAGCATTAATTATGTTAATCTTGGATTAGAGTATGTTTAAGAAGAGACCAATCAATGATCGACATGTGACGTAGGAAGAGAGTTCGCATAACAAGTATGTGAGCCAATTTCAGATTCAAAAGAGTTCGCATACTTGTTATGCGAACTTCTTTCAGATTCTAAACATTTCATTTCCTTTCACCGTTCACTATTCATCTTACCACCAAATACTCATTGTCAAATTGCAAACGTTCTTAGCGGCCAGTCAAGAGTATTCGGAGTTTTTCAACAGCAAGTCACTACTTCAATTATCTGTGTTGCGAGAAAAAAATGTATTTTTTAATTTGAATTCTCTTTTTTATGTTGATATATTTTTTTATTATTTGTGTTAATTGTAAATTTATCTGCAATTTAAAATAAAATCCATTTATGATAATATGTTTGAATAAAATAAGGTAGTTTGTAGGATTTAAGGTTTGTATGCGTAATAGAAATTGTATTTGCGATAATATTTAGGCTGGTTAGTTGCGGAAAAAAATTTGAATGCGAAAAATAATTTGTCTGTGATAATGATCTTTAAAGTAATTTTGTATGTTGGGGGAAAAAATTTATATGCGAAAATAACAGTATGTGTATGCAACATGGGGTTTCTATGCAAAATTAATTTACGTACTAGTATATTAGTTAAAATATAAATAGAAAATATATTATTTTAAAGAATATTTTCAAAAAATAAATGATAATAAAAACATAAAAAGAATAGGAATTAAAAAATAATTAAGAAATTATTTGCAAATACGATATGCATCAATGGAGCGAGGAGAAACTTCTAATTCGCAGCAGCAGTGTGTGTTAGATCAGGGGCTGTTAGCCGTGATCTACTGTTCCTTCAGCGGGAACACAGATATATCCACGTGTTTCAAGGCGATGAGAGATACGATATCCCGCTGCACATCAGACAAGCCGACACACAGATATGACGGCAGTTTGACGTGGAGCATGCCCGGACGCTATTCTACATCGACGAGCTAGGCTTCGGAGCGATTTGAAGGATAAAGTCCATATATTACGACTGGGCCTTTCTTTTAGCTCTGACGGAGCGTTGGCGTCCAGAGCCACAAATCTTCCACCTACCATTCGGAAGGACGACCATCACGCTACAGGACGTAAAGGTCATGCTTGGAATCCTTGTGGACGGACGTGCTATGATAAGCCAATTTCAGAGACCCGTAGTTGGATAGCGTCAGTATTGCCTGGATTTTCTGGGCTTCGTACCTGTAGAAGCTGATATTAAGGGCGGCAGGATCATGCTTCGCTGCGTCATCTGATGACGCATGTCGAGGATGACGGGACAGAGCACGTTTACTAGCAGCGAGCTCGGTGCTACGTGCTCTGGTTGATGGGAGGCTTCTTGTTCTGCGATTCTTCGAAAAACAGCACGTCCTTGATTCTGGTGCCGATGCTGGCCGATTTCGCTAATTGTTGGCAATATAGCTGGGGGAGTGTCATGTCGGCATATCTTTACCGGAACTTGTTCCTCGCAGCCACGAGGTGCAATTACATCGGAGGTTGTCTACTCTTGCTATATGCAATTTTTTTAAAATTTAACTACATACTTTGATTTTAAAAAATGTTATGTATGTTACTAAATCATGAGTCGATTGTACTATTCGCATGTAAAAGAGAGATCTGACGCCGAGATCAAGGTGACTAGACTTGTACAGTTAGTTTTTATAATATGTAAATTTATGTAGTTTCAAATTTTCTTGGTTTGCAGGTAATTTTATTTATTAAATTACATATATATATTCCAATTAGATCAGTTTATACATTAGAATTATATTATTGCTATAATTAAATCAATTACATTTAAGTAGGAGCTCTATCCAATGGAGGATGAGAAACTGGGTATGATCTGTCATTATGTCCTGTATTTTTATATCGGCTGCAAAGTAACCCTCTCCTAGTCCGCCTTCTGCTGTAATCCATCGCCCTTTTCATTCGATTCACCTGCCTTCAACCCGGTCCATCATGGTGAATCATTTTGGAATCATCCACACGTAGACTCCATTCAAGCTGAAGTCATGTGTCCCTACCTAGAATTGGGGTAAATGCTCTAATGAACTATGCGTCTATCCTTCCATGGTGTAGAACGTATCAACAAGGGCCACGGGATCCTCTTATCTAAACTGGGCCACAACAACTGCATGTGAGTCCGCATGTGCAGGTCCGATCATAATATTTCACCACCTGTGTGTTGCCACTTTGTATAAAAATGACCTGATGTTCCAACAGGTTACCGTGTGGGCCCTTGCACGCCACATGTAACTGGTAAACTGTTTCATTGGATACGGTGCAAAGGTTGTTTGACATTTTTCTATCTGAGCAAGTTCCGCTGGAATATGCTGATCATCTTCTCCAATGTCGATTCGATCAAAGCTCTAATTGGGAGGTGACGAAACCCTTTCAGAACATTGTTGTAGCTCTCAGCAATGTTGGTGGTTGACATTCCCCATCTGTAGCCGCCGTCAGCAAAAAGAGTCCATTTTTTCAGCGTCGATATCTTGCAAATAAAAATAGGCTTGATATCGATCCCGACTCGAACGACTACTTTTCCGATTTTTAAATTAAACCGAAAACTTAAATTTTTGAATTTGAAAAAGCAGGTGATAAAACATTTTGGATATTTGTCGAACAAGTCGGTCTTAAAAATTGACTTCAGAGTCGCCACTCGTCGGGATACCGGTTTTTGAAAAATCAAATTAATTAAAAAAGTTGACTCCATTTTAAATAGATAAGGCATTAGTCAAAACCAAAGTTCGGGTAAGAGGGTTGGGTACGTTAGCTGAAATTACATTTCGACTAACGTCGGGTTTTAAAAACCGGCCTCTCAAGCCAAACTCCTTTTCCAAATAAGTCAAGTCAGTTAATTTATTTTTTTAAAACACTAAACGATGTTCCTAACGGTGATTAATAATGTTTGATTCAAAACACAATGAGAAAGCGATTAAATTTGCGGAAAATAAAGTTCGGAAATCAAAAACCTAATCGAACTAATTACATCCCTTTTCCTATTAATTACATTTCTACCCATAATTATCCACAAATTAGAGCCCGAACCCAATATTTACAAAAATAAAGCATGAATAAAAAATTACGATAAAATATAAAATTATAATTAGGTCCAAAATAAAGCAAATCGTCAATTCAAACTAAAAGTAAACCAAACAACCTTAATTACCATTCAAACATGCAAATCAACAACAAATGATAAAAATTGTAAAATTACGTTTTTGCCCCTTGAACCTGGCAAAATTACCAAAATACCTCTCACACACAAACAATCCTTATCACTCATGCCATTTTCCACAAAATCAACATATCAATCAAATACATCATCTAGTTCCAGCAAAGAAAGCAACGTGACATACCAGAATTTCAAGTTGATACCCAAATAGAAATGCAATGACCAAACTGCCCTCCCCATGGAAATTTCTATTCCTAAACTGCCTTTTCACGATTATACCTACTATCATTCTAACTTGTTCCCCAATTCGATCAAGTTATCCAGTCTTAAAACAGAAACCAAAACAACCAATAAATGAAAAACTCAACCTATGGCTTCTGCTTTTCATGCATAAACAACCCTTGAAAGACTTCGGATTATATCAATCATGACAACTGAGAAGATGCTAAAACCAGAATATTAAATGATGATGAACCACCTAATACAAACTTTCCTATATACACGAAACCTCTGGATCAAAGCAGAATACTAACCACACAAAACATAATATGTGTTCCTCATGAACAGGTAACCTTGTTTTAGTTTGATCTTTAGCAGCAATGCAGTGAAACAGGTTACAAAAGACAGATTAGATATTCACGACAGTTCTATGGGGCTACACAAACATTCACAATATGACTGTGAGGTGCCAACATGCTCTGTACAATTTATGAAATTCATATATGAGATACCTCTTGTCCATTCATCAAATCCAGAATAAGATGCAAGTTCATAAATATGATGCATGGCTAAATGGTATTGAGCTAATCTGGGTATGCAAATGATGCTTTGTTTCTAGCAAAACTCAACATGTTCATGTTAAGGATGAATGCAAAGATACCAACATGAAATATAGAATGATTACGTTCAATCCATCTATTTTCAGATATATCTGGACAACCTATTAAACAGCATGCTTAAGGAAACCCAGATTCCATAATGACAAATAAACAGCCAAGTAACAAATTCCAGTTCATATTAAACCAACAACTAATATGAGACACTGAGGTTGACAAGCAGGATCATTAAAAGCAGAACTTAATAGATCTGATCTAAAAGGAATGTGAACTGTGAATAATTTTCAGAAGAGAGATGCAGATCTAAGTAATGAATCATCAACATGGCTAATCTATATAACTCAGAAAGCATATGAAATATAACCTTGGAATGCTTACCCATATATGTCAATGTATGAGACTCAGATGAACAGTTCAGTCCAAGCATATTTCCCAGTAGCCAGACTCAAATCATGATGCATGACATGTTTATACAAGCTATGAATGAACACTAATTGAATAAGACTCTAGCCATGAACTTAAACTTACATTTTTTGTCTAATAGGATGATATGCATGAAGGAATCATAAATTAGTATATATTCTGATGCATATTTTCTCTGGAAAAACAAGAATAACCATACATCTGATGCACACAATAACACAACAACCTATGAGCACGGATATTTCTAAACAAGACTGATAAACTTAATAAAAATAGAAAACCTAAATGATTTCTGTTGCAACCAAACCCAGAATCCAAGCTAACATATAACTCCAGAACCACCCATTAAACAATCTTCAGAAATCATAAATCACAAAACATTCTCCATACATTCTGAACCAGAATGCTCAACTAATTCACAACCATCAAAAAGGAATATTAGAAAATCAATCAAGGTAGATTGTAAACAGATTCAGTATTATTCTCTCCATACTCATGCATTCTATCAACACAACAGTCAGAATATTACTCAGAAACAGAAATCATCTAAGCATCCAAATAACACACAATCAACTAGAAACTCAGTCCGGCTCCCAAACTGTACAAATCATTCTTAAAAAAAATGAATTTAAAATAGGTTTAGTTACAGTACCTCAGATTAATCCCACGTTCTTTACAGAATCCAGAAACTCTTCCTACAGCTTCGTTCAATCCAAGAACAGTTTCCATTACAAACAAGAAAAACACAAAGAAGTAATTTTTAAGAAATTTCAATCCTGGAGTTCAAATTGATTTTGAATCCAGAATCGAAATATGGATTACAGAATTGAAGATGGATGATTCAACAACAAAAATCGTAAAAGATTACTAAGGAGTTTCTAGCAAGCTTAAAACTTCTGGATGCTCTCTAATGTTGCAGAATAAAAACTTTGTTTTCAGAATCCCCCCCATCTTCCTTCGATGGCTCCATCTTTTATAGACACCATCCGTGGCCTCTTCCTCCTCATTCGTCCAGTTGTCTTCTTCTCCTCATCGTACACCTTCACTCGATTAGGCACGCTACTTTCTTCTCCCGCGCCTGGGTTCATCAACGTCTCCTTTCGGTGTGCGCCTGGAGCCGTCCTTCTGTGTCTCTCCCTCCATCATTCTGTTATGCTAGAAGACAAGCTTGCTTTTATCATTCATTCTCTCCCTCTCTCTGTACTTTTCTCGACTGTAATCCCCAATTTCAATCCCAATCCCTAATTCCTCTTTTCCCCTTTCTGATTTCTGTCTTCGTTCTGCTTCAGTGTACACACGATGACGTTTTCTTCTTATTATTTTTTTTCTTTTTTCACGCATCAAAACGACAAGTCGCTCGCTGTGTTTAATTTAAACGCAGCGAACTTCCTTGAATGTCGTTTCCTCACTAGACAAAATGACATGTCGTATGGATTTGATCTTTCAGCCCTTCCGCTTTCTGTCCCTCAACTTTCTAGAATTATACTTTTACCCCCAATACTTTATTCTCGTGTTCAATCAAGTCCTTCCTGCTTTCCTTTTCTTTCTAATTTACCCATTTTCTTTCAATTTCAACCTTTTTCTCCAATTTCTCACAAATTGCTCCATTTTCTTCCTAATCACCCCATTTTCTTCACTAATTTAATTTTTCTTAAAAGCAAATATATAAAATTTCTTTTAAAAATTATTTTTAAACAACATCACAACTTTTAAAACTAAAAATAAGGCTAAACACAAATCAACATTAAAACCAAAAATTCTTTATAAAGGAAAAACGAACTAAAACTTGAATTTCTTTCATTTTATATATATATATATATATATATATATATATATATGTATGTATGTATTAAAAAAATTAAGAAGAAAATGAATTGACCATATAAAAGAATTTTCTTGAGCACTAAGGGCAGTAAATTGTTTCGAAAATAGGAGAGCAATACTGTTGACGCTTGATTTTCGCCCCCGAAAAATAACCAATGATGATCAAGGTTCCAAGCTCGAGATATCCAGAATCCCTATCCAGCTCGATTTTCCTTTCCCTAAAAATATTTTCCTATGTTTTAATCCTTGTCGTTTTTTA